>JABRWK010000153.1:60432-210638 GCA_013372445.1 Hypothenemus hampei | reverse complement strand
ATTTTCTAACCAAACTATCATATCTGAAGTATATTAGGTCAACTTTATGTTTAAAAATGATAGAAATTAAAAAAATTACAAATTTTTAATTGAAAATAGTCATATTTTCCACCTGTTATTGTTTCCAAATTTTTTATTTACATTGTTCATGAAATATAGCTTTACAACATAAATTAACTTCAAATATAAGTATTAACCTACATTTATAAATTTTTCCGTGAGCAAATTTTGAAAAATGCAAAGATGGCAGACATTTAACGATGTTAGGGTTTTTTAAACCCCATGTGCGCTTTATGAAATTAATTGGAAGTGTGTGCTTTAAGGGTTAAGGCTTATATGTATAGAAAAACGGAAAAATACGATCCAATAATTTTTCATTCTGCTTATAATGGTATTTTTTCTAAAATCAGACAAAAAACCCATTCCTATCGATATGCAGTGTCAAATGCCAATCGAAGTCCATAAGACTTGCAAGATCGTAGGAGAACACGGCCTAACGCGAGAAGAGGAAACAATAAACATCACGATAGACACACCTGATGTTACCATCATACAACTTGACAAACTAAGGGATACCCCAGATATTCCAGTATACTCGCCAGTAAATCTAAAGTTTGTTACGGGAGCTCCATATAGAGACAGGAAGAAGCTAACGTTCAGATTACAATTGAAGAAAGATTGGAAGTTTAACATAGGCGTTGGTCGCGAATATCAAAGATGAATTCATCTTGGATAAAACTTTAAAACAATATGAATTTCCCCCAGATTAGAGAATATCATTCTGACAAATCTTAAAAAGCAAAATGTAGAGTATCACATCAACACTATTAAGGAAGAGCTGGGCATGAACAAAAATAAAGGCTTCTTCCAACCGAATGAATATTCGACAAAACCGAAGGATGAAGTAGTTAAGATTTGAAATTAAAGAAGGGGTGTGTCCAACAGGATAACAGGATCGGTACGGTTAGAACTAGAAGAAGGATAGCAGTATTATGAAAATACTGTTTAATTAAATTGTAAACAGCGAATTGCAAACATTTTTCAATTTTCTTCATTTTGCAACCGTCTAGACTCTGGAGCAATCTTTTATTTTCGACTACATATATTCGGTAATTTATTTGCAAAAAGCAAACGAATTGATTTATATGTAGAACAACATAATGATTGGTCGGTTTTCATATGAGATAACAACCTGATAGGGGGTAAAATAATAAAGTGACAAGTAGTGAAATAGAGGAGTAAAAAGACTATAGAAGTATTAAAAGTAATTTAATATTGTTAACGGGTATTGTGAATAGCTGGTTAATAAATCGTAATATTTAGAAAATCGTAGCAATGTTATAGTTGTACATGTTAGAAAAATTTATGCGATTATTTTCCAACAAAAATCATTTTTTTAAATGATTAGCTTTACCGATGTTTAACAAAAACATTTTTTCAATTAATAGAAAGGATATAATCATATTATTGATGAGAAATGAAGAAAAAAAGATCAAATGCGAAAAGTGAATCCAAAAAAGCTCTGTAGCTCGACCTAGAACTCGATATCTGTCGAGTTTATAGAGATTTCGTTGAAAAATTAATTATGTACTGTTCGCAGTACTGCAACAGTCGAAATTGCTGCAGTAGCGCGATTTCGAAGCATGTGTAGGCTTTTTTATATTAAATATTATTTTTTTATCCACAACTTTTTCTGAATAAGCAACTTTTTTCTGGAATACTGAAATAATATTTTTTTTATTAGATGGCGTCTAACATATCAGAGGAAGAAGTAAAGAAGCAAGTTACCTCACTTTTAATTTCCAATGTTCGTGTTTCTACAATTGACAGTTTATCAAGAGATTATTTAGAAGTAATTGGACACGAGATACCAGTAAGAGCCTTAAATTATAGCTGTGTTGAACATTTTTTAAAAAGTATTCCGGATATTTGCGTGGTAAGTATTATGTATACATATTACAAAACATTACAGTTCAACTTTGTTAACCCATTAATGGCGAAGTATTCAGATATCATGAAAAATCTCAAATAAATTAAAAATAGAGCGAAAAGTTTCATAAAGAAACAAATATTTGCAAAAAACTATCGTTGCCATATGATAACGCTAGCCGTTAAAGGGTTAACTCGATTCCATCAAAAATCACCAGTAACTTTCAAATAGTTTAGATTAGATGTATACATATTATGAGGAATTGTAGAGAGACTTGATCTGTTGGAACCGTCCAATTTCTTCTCAAACCGCTGTTCATTCCAGTTTTTTTCTGTCTACAATAAGTTGTCATCTTCCAACGATTGTTGTGTTTCCGGTCTAGATCATTGTTAATAGTAGGTTTTTCTCATGGCAAACGAAGCCTTAACACAACAGGAAGTCTTTCTAGTCCGACGAGGGTATGATGCTCTCTATGCAAACCATTCGACATTTCGTTTTCATAAACACGCCACTTGTATTTTAACAAACAATAGTCCAATATCCAATCATGTTTTTTGAATGTTTATGCCATTCAAAGAACATAATTTGCTACAAAATAACGTTCAGTTTCAATGATGGCTAACCGTCTGGACCAGTCGTCAATTATTCGTGTTTAGAAATAAACAGATATCAATAAGTAAAGAGCTAAGTTTAGAGAATGCTAGAGAAGATTATATTTCGTAGAGCAGTTCAACCAATTTTCCGATGTCCTATAAATTTTATAAAATGATGTTAGTCTCTCGATCTTTCAGTTGATTATAACAAGTAATTAATTGAGGTAGCACAGATGGCGAAATAGTAAAATATTCACTGATATTTCCTCTCCTAGTTCGTATTTCAATTATATTTATGGTCACATTGATCTTTGCAATACTTAACAATCTTTTTTCTATTACTTAAATTTAGGTCGAAGGCTCTGGATTTGGTGCTAAATATATCCAATAATCAATGCTAAAAACTCCCACATTAATGAAATGGTGACTCGTCAAAAAGTTACAGTATCTAAACGATTTGGATCAGCAAGGTATGCAATCTGTGAAAGGATTTATAATTAGAAGTAAATAATTATTTTTAGATCAAGCAAAAAAAAGCAAAATTCGCCACGTCATTTTGGATATAATCATCACAATTTCCGGCAAACCAGTAGACAATTCAATAAACCAAATATGCATTCTTCTCGACTAAATCATAATAACACCATTTGTACTAATAGAAATGGCGAAGTAGAAATTCATAATTCAAATAAACACATTACTCCATTGGTAACTTAGCACATTCTACAGTTGTTTTCTATTGATTTATATTAATTTTTTTATAGATGGAAAATTTGCAAAGACCAGGAGTTAACTATTTAAATAACAAATTACCTCCAAATGCTCCACTTATGACTTATGACACTTTCGAACAAATTGTAAAAACACAATTTGAGAAGGAAACTAGGTAAGTTTTATATAAATTCCCTGATTGGTTGTTTAAAATATAATTTTTCAAGTGATATCAAAAAGGAGTCTCAGGTGAATTTTAACAATTCCTTAACAAGTAAATTTAATGAACTGAAAGTTGATGATGAAGAAGACACTTCAACTGTTCCTAATCGGGTTCAAGAGAATTTAAAAAACTTATATGTCAATATCCTGATGGAATTTGGTGTTGTGATTTAACGGCCAAGTATAGGTAATGCAAAATTAAAGTTTTAAATTGAAAAACTAATTGTTTTTTTTTTGAAGACAACAATTTAGACGAGAATTAGCCTTTTTAGAATATGGATATACTAATTTAATACATATGTGTATGGATTTGAAATCGATATTTGTTTGTATTCAGCCTGGACAGGACGACTATAAATTATTTGATAGAAACAAACCGTTACCGCCGTCGATTCAAAAATTCTGTACAAAGTCCGGTACCAATGCAGGCAAACTCAAAGTAAGTAAATGTTTGGATAGAAATTTTATCTGTAAAATTGTAAAATCTTCACATATGAAGTCGGCATGATAAGTTGCCAGTTGTAAGGAATTAAGCAATGGCCCGATTTGACGAATAACAATCTCGCATGGTAATTTTCAATTTGCTATTTTCCTTTAAATTAAGATGATAAGACAGCGATTTTTCCGTTATTCATATTTAACATTACATTTTATCATCATCACAATCATTAGCTTGTAGTGACCCTTCATGTTGTCGCTCCAGCAGTCAGATAATCGTTCTATGTATCGAATCCATCGTCTTTAATTGTAAGACTTCTAAGTTCTGCTATGTAGACTAAAATATCTCTTCGATTGAAATGTTAAAGCTTAAATCTTAAAATGTTCAAAATGGGCCACATTTTTCTAGTAATCTAATAATTCAATTATGATACATTTTGGGTTCCTTTTTGAGGAAAATTTTGTGCTGAATAATCGTTTGTTATGATTTTCAGGGCCAAAAAGATGCCTTACCAGAGTTAACTTGGTCGGATTTCCAGGACTTTATACCTAGTGATATATTAAAATTTGGAGAAAGCATTCCTCAACAATTCTTCCCTGAAACCACGAAATCTGGTGATGTATTTGAAGTCGTTATTAGTGAAATTTATGATCCTTCAAAATTTTGGTTTTATTTAGGTAAGTCAGTGAAATTCTATTATAATTTAGAAGTTTCTTAGAATTCGGTAATTCAATTATACGTTTTTACTAAAAAATTACATGTAATGACAGTTTTGGTTTAGCAGGTCAATTTAAAAAAAATTGTCAATTAAGTGGAAAAAATTACATCTGTTTCATACCGTCATGTTAAACTCTTGCCAGTATTTTCAACAGAATAAATCAAACGAGATAGCTTGTCAAGATGAATAAAATATCTCACAGGTTTTGACTTCACAAGCAGTGCGGTCGATTGTTCAATTCGTACCAAAAACATATTATATGTTAAATACACTCAATCTCCGGGATCTTGTTTGCTGTACTGGTGGAATGAAAACAATTTACTTTGTTTTTTTTGTGGGGTTTTGCCCCAATCGATCATTTCTATCCCATATTGTACGACGCTACTCAACAATTAAGAACGCGTTGAATTTAAGCTTAATCCATTCATAGAGTCTAAAGAGTAATTCTCTAGTCACAAGAATGTTGCGTTTAAAGAACATAATAATCAGAAGATGCATAATGTATGATAGTGGTTGAAAATAAAGCAGCCTGCTTATGGAGATAAATGAGTCGAACCACACGCTTTAAATTTTGAGAAAAATTGAAACTCTTTATTGTTAAATGTAGATTTTCTTTCAATTAATCTGATCATTGGTACAGCTAGAAAGTCTTCTTTCAACATAATGAATCTTTAATAACCTCTCTCTATAACCTTATTGGGCGTCGAAATTAGAGTTTGCATGTAGAGAAGATAATGTATATTCTATTGGAAAATTTTAAACTACTACTAAAAATAGAGTGGCGATCCTATTTAACGGATATCGAGGATCTCTGAGCCGAAACGTCTAAACCAAGAATAATGAGTCCACTAGTCAAAGTCAACTTTTACAAGTAAAAAAAAGATCTGTTCGCACCTCGATGTCCATTAAAGTTGGGGATAATCTTCGTTTAACCAACTAATTATCAAATGTTGTCAAATAGTTCCTCTAGTTTAGAACAATTGACTAATATGTTACGAGAATAATTTAGGAGGTCCTGCTTTCAAATGGTGCCAAGAAATATATAGTTTGTTATTATATTGTCCTAATAAAACATGAAATCTAGTTTTTTATTCTAGTAGCTGAAGCAAGAACAAAATTTAATTAAAGAGTAAATATTTTTAGGTACTCGAAAGCAATCAGTATTCGATGATCTCATGGACGAGTTACAAATATTTTATAAAGATTCAAGTAACATACATCGATACGCAATACCGCCTGGTATTTGTAAGGTAAGGTTCTATAGTTGTTAATTAATAAGAAATTTGAAACCGTTTACATTTTAGGAAGGATTATATTGTGTTAACATTTATTGTGGGGAATATCACCGGGCCAAAGTCGTCAAAATTTTGACAGACGACACAGCAAGGGTAATTATTAGTTCTATTGATATTACTATTGATTTATATGACTGATTTTTTTTAAAGATTTTCTATATCGACTGTGGCACTTTGAGCAAAGTTTCAATTAAGAGCTTGTATTTTTTGCAAACGGACTTTACCAAGGTTCCTGCCCAAGCTATTAGATGCCGACTAGCTAACATCATACCAATCGATAAAGGTAGTATAATATTTCTGTTGTATATATTCTCAAAAATGCTCATAAACGACAGTAATAATTCATTGTGTTCGATTCATTAGTGAGACCTGAAGTACTGAATTGTGGCTAGTAATAATGCCCGGGTAAAAGTGTGTTTTTCCTTAAAGCACCAACTTAAACCCTATTTTAATTCTGGTATATATGGCATTTTTATTCCGAAAGCCTCTATAAAGTAATTGGTAACAGTTCTTGCATCTATTGTACTCTAAAACATAATTGAAAACTAATAGTTTACGTTTATATCTTTAATTTCTGATGTTTAAAATAGGTTTCTTTGTAATTATTGTTAGTTTTCATTAAATTATATTTTCTTCGTCTAAAACATTTTTGTGCAAATCAAGAAACCAACGATCTGTACACTTTTGCAATCCTCTTCTGAGACAATAAGACTACGGAAAGTCTTTTTACATTTAAAAATTATTCCTTTCCTCATTGATATCCCGGCAAAAGTTTTTTGAAAGACCTTCTATCGAAAAATTTGCACTAACTCATCTCCCCCAAAATGATTGACTTTAACTATAAAGCCCCGTATCATTATGTAAAATATACTCGCGAGATTGATTTGACCGAAGAATGTTTCGTTCTTTTCATTTAGCACTGACGATGATTTACGCCAAAGAGGTAGAAGGGCAGTTAGTTGGATAAGACAATAATGCCGGTTATCGTTGGTTAGAGTACATACGGGAAACGCGACATTTTTGTTTTCAAAGCAAATACCCGACTAAGATATATAATGTGTTCATTTGAAAAGTTGTCACCCTTATTTTCTAGAAAACTGAGGGTTTTATTAAAAATTGCCTAAACACGTTGAACATGATATCGACGGTGACAACTTTTCATATCAAAAGTGACTTCCTACTTTTCACCCCCTGCCACTGGGGACTACAACCCTAAAAATCTTAAATGGAGAGGGGTATTGAGTTAAACCTCATTTTAAAGGTATTTCAAAACTGCATTTGGCAATATAATTAGATTTAAAATTTATCGATTCGTTTTTGAGAAAAAAGCCTCAAAACGTCAAAAATTAAAAATAATTTTTTTTTACGACGTCCTTAATCGTGGGTTAAATTTATGTAAACGTTTATTGAGCACCATGTACATACATACAGCGTGTTAGAAAAATAACTTTGGTTCTTGTTACTTGTTACCAACGATTATAGACGTTATTTCCAAGAGAAAAGTTCCTTACAACTTGTATCAAAAACCTAATAATTTTTGTAAAAAGAATACATATTTAATTTTTTAATTTTTGACTTTTTGAGGCTGTTTTTCTCAAAAACGAATCGATAAATTTTAAATCTAATTATATTGCCAAATGCAGTTTTGAAATACCTTTAAAATGAGGTATAACTCGATACCCCTCTTTTAAGATTTTTAGGGTTGTAGTCCCCAGGGGCAGGGGGTGAAAAGTAGAAAGTCACTTTTTATATGAAAAGTTGGCCCCCTGGATATCATGTTCGACGTGTTTGGGTGATTTTTTAAAAAAACCCTCAATTTTCTAGAAAATAAGGGTGGCAACTTTTCAAATGACCACACTGTAGTTTGTTGCAAGTATGTTTCACACACAGTGTAAACACGGCTTGATCATCATTTATGTCACTGTTAATTAAAGACCCCTTTGTCTCTAATTTTATTTGAATTTTATCTATCCCTTATACAAATTGTTTTTAATCATTAAATTAATTTCAGGACACCCTTGGCCCCTTTCAACTACCATCAGATTTAGAGAAATGGTTAATGGGCGAAATACAAAAATCAAAATAAGTCATATCGATTGGAACGAAGAGGTCCTATGGGTTTTTTTGGCAGATATCACAAATCCCAAAAATGTTTTTTACATAAACGAGAATTTAGTTAGTGAAAATCATGCGCTTTGGACCGATCAGGTAATTGATGGACTTTTTTACAACGTTAATAGAGCCAAACGAATTTTGATAAGTTGGAAATTAGGACAAAAACTAGGAATCAAATAGTTTTTTATTACTCTTATTTATTCGAGGTTCTAAAGTAGTTTTACTCTTATTTATTTTATTTATTGTATGTAATACGTTTAGTTTTATTAAAAATGAGATTATTTGAAACAACATTGTCTTTTCTTCTCTAAATATAGAGTAGAACTTCAAAGCTATCTTAGTACTATCGATTACAATTTCTTTTTTATATTTTAATATTGTTCTAAACAGCAAAGGTAATAGGCAGTGAACAATAATATAACGGGGGACTTAGTAGAAACGTAGAAATCATTATTTGATAGTTAATATAGCAGTGGAGAGCTGCGTAAGCACAGCATAAAATTTTATTAAGAACTTAAAATTGTTGAGGATTTTAAAAATGGCATTTACGATAGATGGTTTTGGGTTTCCAGTCTTCAAACAAAATCCACAATCCTGGTATTCATCTTAAATTCAATGAATTAAAGCTATTTTCTTTTATAGCACCAAAGAGTACCGTTGGTAATTTCCGAATTTGTGTGTCTAGTTGGCAACTTGCATCTTTATCCAACTTTTGTGGAATTAGAAAATGCGTTGGTACCCAGTTCCACCGCAATGCAGACAGTAGCTGAAAAAAATGTACCTATTCAATTTTGTATTCCTCAATATTTTAAACTGGATCAAATGGTAAATGTCCATAAATTCAGTAACTTAAAAGTTACAAGTTTTTTTTTCTCGTTTTTAGGCTCTCGATGATATTAATGAGAATATAAAAGGAATTGAAGACAGTTTTATCGAAACTATAAGAAATCGAAGGCTGATTGTTCGTTTAAATGTTTCTCTTTTAAATCTTGACCCTGATCCTATTGATTTTGATGTATTTGGAGCACTTAAGGATGATATTATTGGATTTTGTGAAAAAGACGACAGTTATAAGAAATTAATTGAGAATTTAAAACAACCAAGGCAAGTGCATAAAATGATTGGTTCAAGAACATCTAGGGCAAAGTCAAAAAAATTAATACTGCTTATTATATGCCCAATGACCATTAAAAACAAGTAAAACTAAACATTTTCTGATTGAACTGATGCAGAGGCTTCTATGATGATCGTAAATTTTTATTACAATCCAGATATTTCACTTTAAACTTTTTATTATCATTTTTCTTTTAAAGAAAAAGCAAAAACTCAATAATAATCAAAACAAAGTTATAACGGCCTTCTTAAGCCGTTCACTCAAAATATTCTATTCTGGTGTTTCATCCCTCATTTTTACAAGAATACTGTCATAAAATACTACGTTGGGCAGAAAGATTAAAGCACTTATTGCTAATACGTAATTCAAATTTCTTTGCCCTTTGATCCAGGGCAAAGAAATTTGAATTACGTATTAGCAATAAGCCTGGAATAAATATCGTAGAAATGGCTTGCAAGTCAGCGATTTCAACAGAGGTCGAATTGTTGGCTTATGCAGAGGTTTCGTCCAAGAAAATTTCAAATGATTTTAACAAGACCACTCTTACGCTATTATCGAACACCGACTAGGGAAGGTCATGAACGTTGTAATAGAGGGTCCGTTTCGGCTAAATTAAAAAAATACCTATCTTTTGTTGTTACAATTTAGACAGTTTTTGTAATATTTCTGCTACCAATATTTCGACGCATTTCAAAATTGCCACGATGTGCGGTTGGAAAACCACCAAACCTCCTTGGACATACTTGCCCAAGGAGACTCTTCCTTTGTAATTCCTTGCAGCATCAAACGTGTATTTTGGGACTGGAAATCAAGGCAGTTACTCCTTATTGGGCTTTAAATCTAAATTTTACAACACAGACGCATAAACCCAAAAGGAGAATTCCGAGTGCTATTTCCAGCTACTTGATCCCTGTAAATACCGTACTTTCAGATACAGTCCACCTTAGAGAAAAATTCAAAATGGAATGTTATACAAATTCATAATATTCAATCTGGGCGCGTATTTTCAATGGAATTTTAAAAAAGTTGTATTAAAGTGACTTTCTATGGCAAAATAATGATCAACATTTTTTGGGATAAAGTTCTATTTGAATCTTTATTCTTCATTATTACCGTCACTGTATCTAGAGGGCATATTAACAAAGAAGTAATATTGCAGAACTTTTATGGGGTATGAGTTTGGATGTACCATTCTATAGGCAATTTTATGATGTAAAAATTCTAATTCAACTTAATTTTATATTCTTTAGTGTCGACTACATTGAGAAAAATGATATTCTTCACACAGACTTAGAACGATCTGAAATTTTAAGAAAACAATTGGAATCCTACAAACAAATATCTTCATCTTCATCCAGTGATTTTGACTCCAATGATTCTCCAATTTCATTTCATCAAAATGATATAAGTTCCTCAAGATTAATACGAAGACGTTCTCAAACGGGTCGATTCCGTTTAAATTCTTTAGATTCGGATATAAATATCTTTGATCACCCCGAGTCATTTGAATTGAATAGTTTAAGAGAAAACGATTTAGAGGGAAAGACAGAAACATTCATTACAAAACCAGAAGGTAAATTAAATATTGAATTTTGTAAATGTAAATATATTAAAAATTGTTATAATTTTCAGTGATGCCGTTAAACTTTAACAACATTGCATCTTCCAATCCCTTTAAAATGTCTGACCATGATTCGTTCAAGCAACCAAAACATGACAATGATGATTTACTTAAAGAAACATCAAATATAGATTCTCGTATTAACCAATTAAAAGAATTGCCTAATGGTACCGTTTGTCGAAAATTATTTCTCAAAGATTTCTGTAATAGTTATGTTCCGGTAAGTATTTGATAAATCAAATATTCAGGGGTTGTTTTATATAGTTTTATTGAAAATATTTAACCTTTAAGTATAGACCTGCCAGGTTTAGGACATAGTCACTGATATGTCATCTATGAGACTACGCAAAATCCAGTTGAATTTTGTGCCAAAAGCTTATTATTTCTGTATGAAAAATTGTTATATAGATTCAGTAGGTACATACTATGAGACAGCATAAATTATTTAAACTATACAAAGTAATAAAACATCACAGTGGAAAAAAGAGATTCTGAGAGAATAAAGAACAAAAATATTTCCATTTAAAAATCAGGAGTAGTCTGCCAGGCGACACGTCAGTACTTAAGGGTTAACATTCCTTTCATAATATAACAGCAGTAAGATTTGGGGTATTGAATATGTCCTGTGAGAAATTATTTAGAAAGTTTTCTCGTTTTAATTAAAACTTCGGAAAAGGAACGTTCAAAAAAAAATTAAATGTAATATAACAGCTCCTGATATTGTCAGGTCGTGTAATATGAAACGTTAAAATTTTTTTTGCCTAAAGACCTCCAATACACTGCTACTGGTAAAATGGAGTTGTCCACATACTTCAGTTTTGCTTCACATTTTATTGCGTTTAACCTGTGAGTTCTACGCTACTGCAAAATTGCCGTTCTTTAAAACGTTTTGCGCCATACACTTCAGATTTGGCAGGTCGCTGAGCAAATTCTACATACAATTGATTCTACAGAAAATATTTTATAAAATTCAGCGGAAATCCCAATTTCGACAAAAAGTGGAGTTACCAGGTTTTGATTTTACACGCCTCAAATAATTGAAGTGAATTTTGGCAGACTGAGCTCCATAGTACTTGTATGATATAAAAATTGCAACTCTTACATCCGAGAAAATACGATGATATGTGGTGCTATAACAATTTGTAGCAGGTCATTTCTATTTTTTGGGCAAAAACTTAATGCTCAGTCATAAATTAATATTGTGGTGTGACTTGCTGTATTATTTTATCTCCAACAATTCTTAGAATCGATTTTTTAGTAATATAATACTTGACTTCATCTAATTGCTGTTACTGGAAATTTCCTACGAAAAGTTAAAGTTAACTTTCTTTTACGACCAATAAGGTCATCTGATTTATCATCTATCCAACTGGTATGGAATATAAGTAGAAAATGCAATTACCTACCTCATCTTATACCGGATGAAGGAGATTGTGTTATGTCCTTAGATTATCCCAATAGTTTCTTAAAATTGCAGTGCTCATGAGCTACTAGCAATACCATCCGTCCTAGATTAAAACCAGCGTATTTTTTTGTGAAAATTACCACTAAATACTGAAAAAAAAAGGTTCCAAAAAACTCATTCTAGGTATAAGTAAAGTTGTAGTCAATAATAGCATCTACATACCCACATATTACAGTTTTAAATAAAACATCCCGAAAGTGATGGTAATCGTTCTCAGGACATTAAAGCGTGCTATTTCTGACGTTCACAACGTTCGCACCATACGTGACAACGTATCCAGCTATGTATGCATATATGAACTATTTTCTGCCCAATAATATTTTTCAGTTCAATTAATTGATGCGGATTTGATACACGTTTTTTGCTAATAATCAAATTTATTCAAATGGACTCATTCATTTTTGACAGCCAATTCCTCAAATAATATTTTAAATTTCTTTTGATGTTTTTGGATTCTGAACAATTTGAATAGTCCTGAACTAATATTATACATTGTTCTTGCAATTACTATATCATATAATTCTTTACTTGTAGGATTTTTTAAATTTGCCGAACTCAGGCGTTAAAAGTTCAGAAACGATTAGCGACGAAGATTTTATCAGCAGTTTGAAGTCAACGAATCCTTTTAAACAATTATTAGAAGAGCAGCAACAAAAGAAACTTCAAAAAGAATTCCATTTATCCAATAAGTTGGCTTTGGTAAAAATAAATTTGTAATATTTTAAATATTCATATACAAATTTTAAAATAATTTAAAGGAAACGTGCCAGTCTTCGATTAAGAAACAACTAAGCTTTATTGCGTCTGATGTATCTTCTGACTCTTCAGAGTATCAAGAATTCGAGTCTAGAACCAAGTCAGTTCCCTTGGAAGAGTCCGAAGATATAAGATTAATTAATTCTGAGCCTCTTTTGGAACAAAGTCAAAGACGTAAAAATTTGAATGCAAATACTTTAGAAGAGTTAGATTTGAAAGAATCAGAATTACGAAATCAATCGGTTTTGCCTCATGAATTGGATGAGTTTAAAAATACTTATTTTGATACCTCTTTACATTTGACAACTCAATCGGACGAAGAAAATGCATGTGCAATAAACCGTCAACCATTTTGGTCGACTTTTAAGTTAGCAGAACAAAAAGAACTGCATAATTCAAAGACACAAAGTGAGCCAAGAGATTCTGGAAGTTTATTAAAGGAAGAAGTAAATCCATCATGCCAACAATCTATTATAGGAAATAGTCAAGCATGGGTAACTCCAACTCTTCCCAATAGCCATTCTTTATACCAGTTTAACAGTTCTAGTTGAGAGTTTCCTATATTTGATAAGTATAATTTAATAATTTGACTATTTTTAGTGAGTAGTGCGCCAGGAATAGCTTGCCCAAAATATGTTCAATGGTCCAATGGATATGCCCCCATCGTACCATTCAATCCACATTGGAACACTCATAGTTTTGGAATGCCGCCTAATACAGTTATTCCTCCAGAATATAGACCTAAATTACTCCGATGTCCGGTAACTTAAGTTTTACGTTTTTTCAACTATACGTTTTTTTTACCGTTTTTTTTCTTCCAGAATTCTTATCAAATGCAGAAATATCGGAATTTTCCAAAATAAAACGACTGTGATTGATAATGACTGTCTTTAGTATTAGACAAAATATTTGACTTATTGTTAATTGAGTTTTCCTTTATTTTCTAAAATAAGAAATTTTCAGTTGTTTAGTTGTAACTTAGTTAAAAAATATTTACCTCATTAAGAATAAGAATTTGTTACCGAAATAAGAACTTGTTTTTAGATTTTGATATCTAATATATTTTTGGAGTTTTTTACAAGAAATTTGTTCATTATAAAAAAATTACGTACTAACACTAAATACCAAGAAAAAAATATAATTATACAGGATAATGACTGGTCGATTATACTTTAAACTATTGTTTATAGTATTCTCTGAAAAATGAGGGTTTAAATAAGGTCTTCTCTATTAAAGAAAATATTTTTAATTCTGATAGACCCCACTTTATTATAATGTTAAACCTAACAAATTTAAAATTAGATTTAGCAGATCTACTGACTGAAACTGTCAAATCTATAGTACGACCTTATTATAGGCCTATAGACCAGGAATGACCCTGTATGTATATAAAAAAAACATTTACTCTAACATTTATAAACGAAAAAAAGGAAAAGCTTTAAACATAAAAGATTCAATAGAGATTCTTGATTATAGTAGTACTTTTGAGTACTTCATAAAATAAGATTCCATCATTGGTAAATAAATCAACAGTTAAAGGATCACTTTTCACCATTTGAACTAAACGCTTTTTTCCATCGATTGGCTTTAACAATTGATAGACTCGGATCTCAGAGTCTGGATCATCACTTACAAGTTCTATATTCAAATTAGCTTGCCAGCTTTGTTGTGGTAATTCCATTAATTTTTCCGGGATAATTTTCAGGTTGGTGATCGAGACCACTTCAGAATTGCCGTAATCAACAAACAAAATGTTTACAACACGAGAATTTAATGTTTCGATATTAGTTATTTGGCCTCTGTACCAAAGTCCATCTTCTGAAAATATAGCCAAGCAAGGTGTTCCAACTTTGAACTCTAAAAATTACAATTTTGTATGAAAACATAAAAACTCATAGATTCAAACATCAATCAACGTTCTCCAGCTATTCCAAATAAGTTTTTTCAAGATGATTTAAAACAATTATATCACACATGAGCCGTTGAAAGCCAGAGTAATATAAATAAAAAAATTAAGAATTTGAGATGATAAATTTAAATTTGGGATAAAGGAATCTACGCCGTGACCGAATTTTAGGAAGAATGCTTACGTATTTTTGCCATAAGTGTGATCAATATTTTGTATGTCTAATGAGTTTCCCGTTGAATTGACAACTTTACATCCATTTATATTAAAATTCAATTTTTTGACTTGGACCACTATGGTTTTCAATGGCTCATATATTATGAAATATTTTGTGAAAATAAAGCTAAAATATGTTCATGAAATACAGAATGCAGATAGTTTCTTTACCTGTTAAATTAGGAAGAGAGTCTGCTGACTCTTGCATGTCTATGGCTAAATTCAAGAGTTCGTCGCATTCCTTTGGTAATCTGAGGGTTACTTGATTGAATTTGATGATACCTCCAATTTCCATTAGAATCTACAAGTAATTGAATTTTTAATATTTATGTGGATGTTCGTATTTCCTTTACCACCTTTACTCCATTTAAAAAAGCTGTGGGCAAGGGAGCTAAACTATACTCTAGAGGTTTAGTGGTCAATTCATTTATGTCTTTTGTTGTATCTTCGGATTGCTACAAAAATTACAAGACAATTACATCAAAGCTTAGAAAGCATATTAGTTCTTGCTTACATCATCGCTTTCAATTATATTCAAATCGTCGTCATCTTCTTCATCTTTTTTCGGGAAAATGTAACTCCTATGAAAAAATGCTTTTAAGTTATTAAGATGTTTAACTTAAAATCGATTGACCTTAATAGATTAGGACATAATTCGGTTAATGTCTTGTTAATAAAAATATCAGTGTCGGAGTAAACATCTACTAGAGGGAGATCAACTTCTTTGGGTCCTTTGATTACAATCTTACACCAGCTTGTCACCATTCCAAGAAGATTGTCGTAATCAGATGCAAGCCACGATCCAGATTTCGCAAAAACCTAAATAAAAAAAACAATTGAGATAAAATATAAAATAATACTGACTCTTACTTTGTCCAACTTGACTTTTGTAGCAAATGGATTGACATCAACGTAGAGTATTTCTCTGAATAAATTTTCGACGGGCAAAATATGATCACTTCCGAAATCTACCATAAAAACACACACCTGGCTATCACTAATTATCTTCAGAATTTTTCCCCGATACCTGTAACAATAAAGAAATATAAAATATAATATTTACAAAAAGTATTTAATGATATGATGTCATTAATTCAAAATAGGTATAACATTGTTTAACATAAAATTTCGAATGGCATCTATGAAATTTAGAGAGATGTTTGAATATGTATTTTTATCTTCATAAAAATTAAAGGTGGATCAGTTTGTGCTTGGTTGAGATATTTCAAAAATAGTACCTTCAGTAGCCACTATCAGATGTTGGTTTATTGAATGGAATTTTCAAAAAAGAAAAAATAGAGCTTGATATTTTAATGTATAGGACAGCGAAAGTTCTAAATGGCTAAAGATATTTGAACATGTAGAAATTGATGTATGAAGATCCATATTAAAGCATCACTTTTGGGCAGAATCTGCTTGTTTTAACCTGGTTAAAAGTGAAGTTGGAATTTGGCTTCTACGAAAATGATCCGCTTCATATTTCAAATGCAATTACAGAAGCGGTATATTCTTTCAAATTTTTTTTCTTACGGATGACGTATACATTTGAGGCGTTAATTTCAAAAACAGCATAAGTCCAAAATTGGCAAAATTGAGATATTGAGGACATCTAGTAGTACCTCGAAAGGACTATTTGATGGTTTGAGCAGTTCATGTGAAAACAATTCTTGTAGTTATTTATTTAATTTACAATTTCGACAAAAACAGTATTAATACATCTAAAAAAAATTTCTAATGTCTATTTCTTAAAACTTCATTTTTGGACATATGCTGTTTTTGAAATCAAAGCCTCATTTGTTGCTTTACAGGCGAACACAGAGAGTAAGAATCCTGGTCCTAGCCATGTGATTCTTCTCCTCTGCTGATCCTGCCTCACCACACCACTCATAAAAATGACATGAACAATATTTGTGACAGATGCAACGGATCACTTCCACCGAAGGAGTCGGTGAAGACAAATGGCCAGAAGTCGAGTACACAAGAATGAAAAAATTAGGGTGAAGCTCAGCAAAATGATTAGGTTGTCACAGAAGGTCTAATTATCTTGATGATATGTGGTTGACAGGGATTCCACTGTCGATTTTTATTTGTGTTTTCTGTTATATACAGTGTGGAATAAATGTATGGAAACTTTCAAATATTTAGAAAACTATCTAGAAAACCGCTTAACCGATTTTAACTAAATTTGGCACACATATTTAGGAGATCCTTGGCGATAGAACGGTAACTCAGCCAGCGTTGCCAAGTTGTCCGTTTTCCGATATTTAAAGAAAATATATTTTTTAATGGAACACCCTGTATATTTTCCAATATTTCGTTTCTTTATTGAATTCCCAACAAATTTTATATAAAATACTTTTTTCTAACTTTAACTGTTTTCAAAATATTAAGTTCTTAAATAGCCCTTTCTTACTTTTTTAAGTAATTATTACCGTAGCGACTAATCTAATTTTATACTAAACAATTAATATTAATTATTTAATTTCAATTAATTATTATTATTATTTAATTTTGTTATTTCTTTTTTACTTTTAGTCGTATTATCGCACTATTAGCCATGGCAACTACTTACAAGTTAATGTTTTTGAAAAAAGGGCTATTTAAGAACTTAATATTTTGACATTAGACTTGAAATTGCTTTGGCAACACACCCTGAAGCTAGGGCACATACGTCACGGGACACCCTGTATATGAGATTAGTTCAAAAGATTAGGTGTTTCAAAAATCTCGTTCAAAGAAGGCAAAAACGATACCAATAACTGATTACTGTTTTTGTTTTAATTTATGAGACGACATTTTACTCATTGTTTGGAGAAGAAATGGTATAAAGGGTTAATTCGACACTGAATTGAAGTCAATGGTCAAAGAAAGGTTCATTAACCCGTCATCGTCACAGTAAAACTAATTGAATAACTATGAGTTGAGTCTTGCACGTCCTTCTTGATTGATTCTTTGAGATATGGTTTGAGGGAAAACCACTCGCATCAAACGAGATAGTCAGTGTGCGAAAAATAATTTTATTTCGTAAAGTTCGACAAATTTGTTTTCAAAATAATAACTACGTAAAGAAAATAAATTCTTACCAATTTCCATCAGTATATTTAATAGTACACAATTGCCCGGGCTTCCACTGATGATCAGGCACAGCAGGAGGATATCTGTTAAAATATTCGTTTATTTTATCTTCCATATCGTGGTAAATCTGATCCAAGTCCTCGTCGTGAAGAAATAAATGTCCTCCCGTCTCGACGCAGGTTACTCTAGCCTGAACTAATTAATTATAAGAAAAACAAAATTTTAATTGACATTACCCGAAATTCAGATTTTTCCAATCGAAATGGAGGCAACCAGTCTTTTATTGCCATTTCACATTTACGGTATGGTGAAGCTGGAGGCTCAGCTCCTTTTGTTGCCACCTCTTTTGTGGCTTGTTGTTCTTGTAGAATATCAGTCGAATTGTGTGAATTTAATTGGGAACTCTTCGAATTAGTTTTCTCCTTAGTCTACATAAAGTATTAATATTTCTAAGTATAATTATGATTTGAACACTAAAAGGAATAAAGGAATTAATAGCGTATAGCGTTAGTACTAAACGAACTGTCCTTATAATAGAGGATTTCTGGCAGCAGAAAGACTCAAGCATAGCAGAAGCAAAAAGCTTCTACGTCTGGTGCAACTAATTGTGAATACTACTACTATAAATGAAAAAAAGTTGAATTTGCGAGATCCATAACATTGATTGATTGAATTTTCATATAATGTCGTACACTTGCAAATCTACATCTATTAAAAGTTGTTTTGGTTGAAGAGTACGATCACGTGTCACAAAATTATGTTTGCAAAAAAATATTGTAGTATACATTTGAGTAGGCTGCAGATTCAAAAAGGAGTTTTTCTATGAGTCGCTCAATGGAACAATGGCGTAACCCACAAAATCTATATTTAACATTTTTGCAGATTTCCAATCTTCGCAATTTTATCTCTCAGTAAGAGTGTTTCAAGCAGATTTAATTAGTTTTTTACTAAATGGCAGTACGAGGATGACTTTATGCATTTTCTTTTTATAAGACATATACATAAAACGTAAAATATTAATTTCGTGAATTAGGCCATTGGTGCACTGAGCGACTCATATATGGTGGTTGATCGTTTTAAAAACTACTAAGCCCAACATCTAGTAATTATCTAAAGCGTGTTTATAGAAGTTACGTACCTGAATTACATTTTTGCCTTCAATAGGATTCAATAATAATTCTCCCTCTATAGAACTTTCTGCTTCAGTACTGGAAGAAGTGTCATTTGATTCTAAGTCGGATTTATTTAATAATCCCTAAAACCTATGGTTAGACATTTTTGTACATATAAGTTTTATTTACTCAATACCCTGAGCAATTCCTCAGAAGTTTTAGCAGTTTTGCGTTTGTTTTTCGGGACTTTATAAGCAAACCCAAGTTTAACTAAAGCGTTATTTATAGATACGTATTTGATTTTGTCTGGATCTAGAGGTCCTCCTCGAGTTATTAAGCCATACCTATTGAGATATCAGAAAAATAAAATCTAATACGTAGTCACTAACTAAATAGATTTGAGATTTAGAAAATTAATTCATTTTCTTGTAATTTTATTTTTTCAGTATTCCTAAGGTTCCACACAGTTTCAACCGTTTCACGACTAATATTAATAATATAAAAAACATTGGAACGTAGAGCCGAATATTTTTTTATATATGTTCACGCAATACACTGAGTTCACATTGGTCCAGGGTATTGCAGGAATTCCAGATTATGGACTGTATGAATCCACATTGAGCTCATACAGCCTGTAATCCCAAAAATGTATGAAACCACATTGGTCTCACTTGGCACTCAACTTGTTAACAGTGCTAAAAACCGAATGAATTCTGATTATTTCTACGAGTAATTGAATTGTAGATGTCCAGCAGATCTGAGCAAAAAAAACAGTTAATGGATTATGCTAGTAACAACGTGTATATTCATCAAGCATTTATTAGATACTCTGGTGTCGTTTGCGCTATGTAGTGTTGTTATTATTAAAACTGCTCAATTATGAACTGCACATCTCAAAACTTTTTTTCTAAGTACGAAATTAACCTTACCACATGTAAAGTTGCAACCCGTTAAGAGAAGACTTCAAATCAGTATGGGCAGCATAAATTTTGTTATGTTTAGAAAAAATTTCCTTAAACGTAATATCAATTATAATAAAGTCCTTTGTAGTTAAAATGTAGTACTCACTTGTAATGCCTCAGTGGAAGATTTGCTCCATTTTCCAGTGTCGCCAGCAGGCAAAATTTCTGCCAAACAACTTCTAATAACCGATGGGGGAAAGTCTTTGAAATATTCGGAATTGTACAAGAAAATGTTATCTATGGTTATTGTTATAGTGTGTGCCTAAAGATATATGAGATTAATTTGTACTCCTAATAGCAACATTTTGAAGACTAACTTCATCAATTAAAAAAATTTGATAATCATTATTATTCACATTAACAATTTTGCCTCTGCAATATCTGTTTTCATAAAGTACGGCACATAAATCTCCATTCTTCCATTGCAACTTCGTTTTTTTATTTTGTTTGTTGTTGTAGAATAATTGCAGATCTCTAAACATCCTTGTCTCTCTAAAAAGCATGTAAATAACGATTTTAAATTAGAAAATACACCTTACCTTTCTTGAAAATCCAAAAATTTCACCCAAATAGCGTCTGGAGATTCAATTTCGACAACGCTAATTTTCCGTTTTTTAAGTTCGGAAACGTCTGAGCTGTCTGATTCGTCGTCAGAATCATTATTATGAACTTTTTCCAATAAGCTGGACATCAGTCCACCATCTTCAGAAAATTTCGTATCCATAGCGTCAAATTGAGGCCAAGTCATTGTTCTTGAACTAATAGAAATTTAAAATAATCAACTTAATTTCACTTTATGCGATTTATTTCATATTTAACACCTAAGGAGAAGTTGAAATTTCTCATGATATTTATTACATTTTCCTTGGACCACAAGGAAAGTGTACTAAATATCATGAGATGGTGAGCAGGTGTTAAATATGAAATACATTTTTTTTTCATTATACTTACACTACTCCAATAGAATCAGCTAGATTATTTTCGACCATCACAGCATTGATACACACATCGACGGTTCCATTAGAGTCGAATAAGGCTACTTCCAGTTCGGGTTCTGTTAGGTGAACGACCATTTTTAATACTTGATGTGATCTCTGATAGCTTTGCAGGAAATTTATGGAAGCGGGAGACCAAATAGGTTTTTTATCATAGGGCAGAACGTGAGTCAGTTTAACAAGTATAGCCTAACAAAAAATGGAACATATTCACACAGTTTTACACGCAACAGTATGTACAGTACAATATGAAGGGTGTTACATGATGAACTGAATAAGTTCAAGAAAAAATGTCTTATGAGCAATTGAGCATTTAGAAATTATCATACTTCACGTTAGACTAGAGGTCGTAGAAAAAATTGTACGATTTTTTGTTACTACAGCATTTTGACCACCGTAATGTCGCATTGAATGGAACTGTAGCGTTGCGTATGTAAATTATTTAGTATTGTAAATGAAAGACCGATTGCATGGTCATCTAAATCACTAAATTTCGGCCAAAGTATCACTTTTAAATTTCAGATTCGGTTATATCATTTACAATTGACTATAATTTGGATACAAAAATATAACTTACTTGAGTCTCAAGTTTGATGAAAGATTCTTCCAAAGAATAGACATCATTGGAAGATACTACAACGTTCTGTCCCCAGTCTACCAAAAGTACTAGTACTTTATTGGAGGCAGCGTCCACGCTTTTAATAAAAGCTCTGAACAAATTTGTCTTGTCTTTATAATAAACTATTACATATGTATTTGCCAAGGGAAGACATTTGGTTAACATACGACCTCGGTAAGCTCTTTCTATCGCATGAGACATTTGCTGAAAAGTTTCTTGATATTTCACCTGGAAAATTTCAAATTTTTATTATAAATTTTAAAAAAAGTATTGCATTGCTTACTAAGTGTACGAATACATTAAACGGATCTATAACGTTCGCTAAAACGACTTTTTCGCTTTCCCCTTTTGTGAAAGTGGCCCTATTGGTAAAAATTTTTAAAGAAGGGCTATATGTATTCTGAAAATTCAATATTTTATTCCCTGGATACTGAAAGTATTCAAAAAATGATTAATCATACCTTATTAATGGGAACAAACTGGTCGGAACTACGTAACAAAGATTCACCTTCTACAGTACGATGAGCGTGAACTAGAATATCACTTACAGAAGTGTAACCTCCATCTGATGAGGCAAGCATCAAATCGACCTCCCAAACACCTTGATTGAAACGTCTTTCCAATACGTGTACATCTCTCCTATTTAATAGAAAATCCTGTATTTACAAGCAATTAATCCTGTTAAGTCTTACCCATTGATTATTTTCAATAATGATAAATGTGCATTTTTATTCCATTTGACGTCCATTGGATTGTATAAACTACATTCTATTGCATATGGTGGGCTTTGTAACAAGAAATCAGGACTTTCTTTAATTCTTTAAAGAATGAAGTTTGAAAATATTTTAATAAGAATTTTTTTTGCTAATGCTCACCTGCTTGCATCCACGAATTGAGTATTTCCTTTATCGATGAAGAACATTTCTAAAGGCAAGTCACTTTCATCCTTAATGTCAATCAGTCGTGCTCTGTACCAGTTTTGTTCAGTTTTATTTTCAATTTCTTGTTCTTTCTTGTTTTCTGTATACAAAGCCAAATACAGTTCGTTCAGTTCTGGTTTGTCTACCACTGTGGCTCCGCCCATTTTCACATAATTCGCAATATCTTGATTTAGTTGAATGAGTTTTGACTGATGCTTTTTGTAGTGGACATATATCTGGTCCATCGAGCTTACATGCAAGACTTTAACTTTTTCAATTTCTAGTTGTAAAAATTTGATGATTATTCAAGTGAATATTCAAGTTTTATGAATAAATACCGGTCCTGTTTTCATATTTTTCAACTTTCTTTTTCATTTTTCGAATTTTGCTTGAAGCCACTGATGAGCGACTGGTCTGATTATCACTGAATCTCTCGTATTTGGAATCCGTACGATTTAATGCATTAACGGATTTTTTTAACATTTCAACTGGAAAAAAAATCAAAGTTAAATAAAATGATAGAATGTTATTTTCAAAATTAATAATATCCACCACAGTAAACAAGAAAGGATGTAACATAATAAACGTTTGTAATAAGCAGAGCTAGAAACTTTTATGACGAGCTTATGAAAATACCTGTCATCACTACTTTTCTCTCGGGCTCGCTGATTCAAAAATTGTGTATCACATGTAAACGCCGTACAACGTTGCAATATACAAATATAAATATCAGCATAATAATAACAATTAATCATTTCATGACAATAACATATTATCATTTTAATTTACATGTATTATGGTACACAATTTTTACCATTTTTTTCAATTTTTTACAATTGTAAATTATTAATAATATAATATTCTATTTATAATTTAAAATACCAATTGTTGAATTTTATAAATGATTCTGAAAGACTAATTTAGCTTTTATAATAAGTTCAGGAGAGACAGATGTGCCAATAAATGAAAATGTAATTAAATTGTTATTTTAAATACGCGATTAGTATTATAAATTATTAATAATCTAATAATTATGGAGGAAGAAGTTTTTTAAAACGTTCTTAAATTGTATTGATAAGTTTGGCAGTATTGTTCATAATTTTGTCGTTTACCCTCGCAGATTTCAATAATATAAAGTTTCATAATAATAGACACCTTTAGATTGTTATAAAAGTTCCTAGATCTGGTAAGTAGTAGAGCAGGAGTGGTGTAATAAAGAAATATTTATATTTTTTAAAAGGAGACATAATTGTTTCTTTTATGCTACAGGCCCGAACAATAAATCAATAACAAAAATGGTGTAAAAAATGCGTTAACACTCATATTCAATTATGTGAATAATTCAATTGCAACTAAAATTTCCAAAAAACTCTGGCGTATTAATTGAAATTGTTATAGAGAATAGTAAAAGTTGCGTATCATTCTATAATTATCCTGTACATGACAATAGGAATAAAAATTATAAGCGGGGATCTTTTTAACCCCCTGTTAGCTACATAGATTTTTGACTCCCCTTGCTCCATTTATTTCTTGGCCAACAATTCCAGATTGAGATTTCCGCCCAGCTTCAAGTTGTTCCACATTTACCTTTTGACAATCTACTTGATTTAAAAAAACTATTTTTTCATGATGAATCTTAAGGATATAAAATTAACTCAATGACTGTTCCTATCTTTCTCTTCCACATAATTGACAATTTGGTTGCTTGACACCAAACCTGTATAAATACTAAAGGCCGCATGCGTTATCATAAGGAGTACTTAGTCTATAGCACACTCTATCCTGAATCTAGCGTTATACTATTTTTTTCTGATTTTTCTTATCGATTTAAGACTTTGTCGGAATTGGTTGTCGTTTTGAGGGATTCTTGTGTTCCTTGTATAGATTTTTTCTGTGGTAATGATTTGTTTTACTTGCTCTATAATAGAATTCAGCGATTCAGACTGAAATAACACTTGTTTTTTTAGTCTTCCTCTTTCTTGCTTCTTCAACCACAAGCACATGCATATGGTAATGGCTCTGCTACTAGAACTAATAATCTGTACCATGCATGAGGTTCCAGTCTTAATAGTAGAATTCTCGCATATTGTTATATTTTTCTCGATTTCTTTTTCTTCGATTTAATATGAAAAGTTGCATGTTTTACAACACACTCTTCTCTGAAATTGTTTGACCGCGTATTTAAACGTGTAACTCGGCCAAGTACTTGGTAGGCGTAATACAGTCTTCTCGGTTAGTGTAGTTCTCATATTCTCAGCTGTAATTGAAAGTCAGAAGAAATATCTGCAGGTTCCGAAAATCACTAGCTCGATTTTAATTAAAAGGCGAGCTTTTTAACTTTTAACGATTCTACATTTGTAATTTCATTTTACAAATCAATACTTACATTTAGACCATCAAATTAAGATTATTGCAATTTTAAAAACAAAATGACATAATAAAGAGCCAAATCATGAGAATATAATGTATGCGGAAACACAAGAGAAAGTATTTTTTGAATCAATTCAAGATTTGGATGAAAATGTTTTAACGCAATGGATAATTACTTTTATATTGGAAAGTTAAAGTTATTTTTCCTGAATGGTACCTTTCAATTGATCAAAAACAAAACAATTGAATTCTCCAGTGATGATTCGCCTTATTCCCAATAGTTGATGAGTATCGTTAACTATTATTGCCGATGGAATTATTTTCGACTTTTCTCTAGCAATTTGCTAATTATGAGGTATAATGTGGATCCAAGTAATCACCTGTAATAAAATGAAAAACGAAAGAAATTCGCTGAAGGTACACCTAAAGAGATTCCCTGGTCGAACTATTTGCGCCCCTATTAAACGGAGGAATTTTATATGCATAAACTGCTTTGAATAAAAGTAATAATGTTCTTAAAGTAGGTAGTTCTGTAAATAATAATGATGAACCACTAAAAATGTGAAACTTTCATTTTATATTTATTATTGGCTATAACATTCGCGGTATCGATCCCAAACTAATTTAATCGTTTACGATACTAAATTTTCATATTCCGTTCAAAAAATTCTGCTTTCGCATAACACACTGCTTGATTAATTCAAAATTGATCCAGAACACATTCTTTTAATCTCTCAACATGAGCAAGAATTTTTAATTTAAATCGTTTTATAAATTTTACATTAAACTACTTCTGCTAGTAGTAAGTAACTATTAATTTTGTAGTCTCTTATTTTAAATAAAAAAATATTTTATTAAAAAAATCTTATTTAAAATGTATTTATACAATTTAAATTTCTAAATGTACAACCAATTGAGTATATAAATATATAAGTTATATGTATTATCATATTTTGTGTAAAAAAATGAATCGCAAGTATTCATAAAAACAAGTAACAAGAAAATATACCCATAAATGACGACAGTTATTTCATGATATCTGTGAATTTTATTTTTAATGTACCGAGCTTCTTCTCTTGTTATAAAGATTTACAAACTGATACAGTACAATGATAGATATTATCACCAATAAAAGCGGTTGATGAAAAATAATTTCACAAAAATTAGAACCACTGTTTTTCAATAAGACTAATATTTTTGTCGTAACTAATTATTTCTATCACTTATTATCTTAGTGTTTTCTTTTTTTGTTTCTAATTTTCGTTCTTTCAATTAAAATCTTGGCTTATAATATTGTCGTCTATCCTTTCTAATTTCCTTCAGAACATCAGCTCTTAATACTTTATTTCTATATGGTTGTTTATTTATATTTGACTGTTAATTTAATACTTTTACATCACCACACTTTATTTTTTCCTGATGCGAAACTATAATTGGTTTTAAAACAATAATGTCATAGCTGTTCTAAAATATAGAAAATATGCATTTGGCACTTATTTAGATACACCTTTTTTTTGCAACTTTACAATGTACTATTCACACACGTAACAAAACTTATTTGGTTAATTTTTACACTGGTAACGGTCACTTTTATTAGTATTCATCATTAAATTATTTACACTAACAGATAGTCCATCACAAAGATACTAACTCTTGCATTAAGTAAAAAAACATCGTCAATTATCTTCACTTATAGGAATTTGTGACTAATGATATTAATAAAATTGCTGGATACCTTAAAAACTAAACGTGATATGCAAATGTGATGCATAATATAAGTAGTAGTAAACCGTTTTAAACCATTTCTTTCATAGGTACTGATAATGTATTACATGATGTTATTGTCACATTCTAGATCATGTTGAAAATTCTCCAAAATGTATCAAAATATACTACACAGACAGTGTATGACTAGTACTTCTACAGGAAGTGGCAAAATTTCTCATTATTCAGCTTTCAAAACTTACTTGTAGTATTAATGGACTCAATGTCACTATCACTTTGGTTTTCAACATAGTCATGTGGTAATTGGTCCTCAGTCACTAATCGATAATCGAGAGTCCAACTTTTCTCAATGGCAAAGTTCGTCTTTAAAGTGTCAAAAACGTCATTTTTAATTGAAAACCTGAATAATATTCATAAGAGCTGTTACATATATAATTCGTTCTAAATAAATCATACTTAATATGATCTCCGTTTTGTCGTGATACATTCAATATAAATCTTGGGATGCATTCTACATTTCTTAAAATATCTAATGCTTCTCTCACATTATGTTTTACTTCTGTTTGAGTGGCATTCAACATTAATAGCTGTGTGAGTTGTTCTGCTGAAGATTGTAAAGAAGTTTGAATTTTCATGATACCTCTGAAACATATAACATTATTAAATGCTACGTGACATGGAAGTTAATGATTTGCCTGTTATTAGTACTGAGACTTTCTAATTCATTATAGAGATCCTTTTCTATTATTTCTAATCTTCCATGATAATTAGTAAAATATTGAGAAATAGTTCTAATTAGATGATCACTTTTGAAATTAGACACTTTTGATAAGATCTACAAAATAGTAAGAAAAAACAGTTTTGATTCAATTCGATTAATTGAAAACTCACTTTTTGAGTTCTAATAATTTCTGTCAATACTTTCTGAGCCACTCCCTGAAGTACTTGGAATTCCTCTGTTTCCTCGTCAGTCTGAAAAGATGTAAAATTTTTAAACGTTTCTGCACATGATGTTTGTTTAATTAAAACTTACTATTCGAAATAATTCAACCCTCTCGTGATTGTCATGTTTCTCCAAAAAACAGTAACAACAAGTAGTCAAACTGCAGTCCTTACAAAAATATTCCATTCCCATTTGAGGATGTTCTGGGCAATTGTCAAACATAAAATTCAGTTTTCGTTTTGGACTTAAGGATGGCCTATGAGATTGCAGAACATTAGTACTTCGGTGAAGTGAATCACAACATTCCTTGCAATAAATTCCTAAAATGACCATTCAAATTAACTATATAATTAATATTTTAAGATAATTTACCTTCACAATCTGGACAGTACATAATTGCTTCTTTGGTACACAGTGGAAAACAGCAAGTCTCTAAAACTGAGAAAATCTATTAACGTCTGCTGTACTTAGTAGACTACATAATTTTGTGTAATTTATGAAAACTCATTTAGTTCTATATACTTGGTAATTCTTCATATGGATGATACCAGCAGTGCTAAAGTTCTAATACAGTTTGAATTTTTAAGGATTATCCATGTGCCATCACTATGAAATTAGTTAAAGCATCGTTGTTGATAGTGTTTAGTATTTTAGAAAAAGGCAATACTATACAGAGTGGTACTAGATTAATTGTCTTGACTGTATTATATATTCTTTACTTAATTTGTTCCTTTTCCTTGTTTCTACTGTGTCAGAAATTATTTCGTTTGTATTGTTAATACTATGAAACTGTTAGTAAAAAAACTTTTGCCGAAGAGCTGTCTTTCATTAAGATTTCCAGATCCATTAATGAATTCTTGTTAAAAAATTTGAGTGATCACCCAGCAAAACAATTTTTAAAAGGTAAATCTGTTGTAGTCACAGAAACTAAGTTCTAAACAGTTCCTCAAGATATTATTATGTATTCCACTTTTATTGTGAAAACGAGGAGACTGACCCGAAAATCTTAGGACAAATGCTGTCCTAAAATTGCTTTGTCGTGTGAAGGAACCCACAGAACTTACATTACTTTTTGGACAACTATTTTTCAAGTTATGCTTTGCTTGTTACACTAAAACTTAAGGGTTTTTGAACCTTAGGTGCTATAAGGGAAAATCATATTAAACAGATTAATCTTTGCTTTTTATTATATGCAATAGTGGCATGGGAGGTTGGTAAAATGGTTTTTCTACCCAATTACAAAATAGGATACATTAAATTGAAAAATGTCTATTTTCCCTAAATTCGGCCACTTTGTTCTTTAAGATAAAGCAATGCTGCCAACTTAGAAACTAAATTCTAACTCTATGTTTATCGATTTAATAGATAATCTCTGTAAACAATTGAAATGTTGTTTTTATGTGAAATCAATAGCAAAAGCCGAAATTGGGTGCATACACCCTATCTCTGCTATCACAATATCTCTATCAACGAATGTAAACGATATCAAGATTTAATTAAATTTATTAATACCTGTTCCAAAATTGACACACCAATGAATGATGATGTAAAGGCACAACGTTCTCTATGGACATAACATCTAGTCCACATTAATACGAAATCGAAAGCATCACAAATAAAAAAAAGGCACCTAAAAGGATTTTTGTAAATGAAGAAAAAACGGTAATATTTTGCAGAGAGATTAGATTTTGCAATATTTGTAGAGATGACCATAAGAAAATATGAAAAATGCTTAAAATGTGAGAAATGGATTCGCGATTTATATACTGAGATTACCAAGAAAATTAAAAAAAAAACTACAGTAATACGTGCGAAACTCTAATTGTAAGTAATACTTATTCGTTCTTTCTCCAATTTTCCTCTTAGGGATGATTTAAGCTTTAGGTGGTATAACCAAGGTCCTAATTTTTTTAAATCATATTTGGATTTATTTTTGAAAATCTGTTAATTGTATAATATACATATTATGTCAAAACAAGCAGATATTTAAACATTCTTGTTATAAATAGCTGTAAAAAATAGACAAGCTTCGAACAATGTAAAATCTTGCCATTCATACTCATTTTCTTGTGGGGTAGGATTTGAGCAGCAACCTTACGTTAATACCGAAATTTTGATTTTTTTTAGAATGTTCTGATTTAAACTTATTTTTGTAATTTGCAAACCGTACTAGGCGCTTACTAATTTGTTGCCAAGGAAATATTATCACCGCATTTCCGGCTTTTGTGAAATAGTGTGTATAAGTTCTACTTAAAAATTCACGTTTACGGGTACCTTCTTTTAAATTAAATTGTTAACACAAACCAGCTTTATTTTGTAGCTCTTTAATTGGAATAAAAAACTATTCCTTTTACAATTAGTTCTTGTAGAATCAATGCAAGAATTATTGTAGCTTATGATTATATAACAAAATACTGAATGTAAATAGGTTTAAATTAATTGATTTTTTTAATTATAATTTCCAAACATTTGCCATCAAAGAATAAGATTTTCTTATGCAATCGATTAAAAGGTTAGTTGTAGATATTTTATTTTTTGCTTAAATATTTGATAATTACGTAAAGTGTTTAATATTAAAATTAAATTATAGAAAAATGATATTATGTCCATTTTATTTGATATTAAGAAAATTTTTCAAATTTTTGTACACCATGTATAAAAAGTTCGGTAACAGTGAATTATCTCGAAAAATATACAACTTATTAAAAATTACCGAATATAAAAGTTGAAGGATTTTAAAAGTTCTACTACTCTGTGATATTCAGAAATATACAGGGTGAGCCACAAAGTAGCAATGAAATGAGGTTATATATTTTTTTTGGAATAGCAATCTTTTTATATTTTCAGATTCCCTCTCGCATTCTGGTTATATTTAATGTTATATACCCTATGATTAACTCTAACGGTTCAGCAGTTATTGTATTATTAAAGAAAACTATATTCTTATGTAAATAAACTTATTTGTATTTAAATAAATGCTCAACATCTGTTCCCTGAACTGATTGACAATGAGCTAAATTGTAATTAAATTTGTCATTGATATTTTTTAATATTTCAGGAGTAATACGACGACATCCTTAAATAATAATTAATTTTCTTCTCAAATTGTTTAAATCTGTAAGTTTGATCATATGCACCTTATTTTTTCAGTGAGCCCACAGAAAACCATCAAGGGGCGTAGTATCTGATGGTGTAAGGACTTATTCTATTTCATTCCTACGTCCTATCCAACGGTTATGAAAAATATCATCCAAGTAGGCTCGTATTTGTCGTCCAAAATGACGATGCGCACCATCCTGTTGAAACCAAGTACACTGCAAATTTGACTTTACTGTATTAACAATTGCCAATTTACTCCTGTAACAAGTGGAGATACATCTAGGATTCATGTGTGTCAAGTTCCCTTGTATAAAAAAAAAACATCTCACTAACGTGCTTCCGAGGATTCTGGCCCACACATTGACTTTCTAAGGGTGTACGGTGTGTGTTTTTTGTATCCAATGGGGATTAATTTTCTTCTTGCTAATTTAACATAAACGTTGCTCCATGAGAAAAGACAATGTAGTTAAAGAAATTTTTCTTTTTATCCCATTTACGCATCATTATCTTACAAAATTCCATTTTACGATCAAAGTCTTTATTTGACAATTCTTGAACTGTAGTGACTTGATAAGATGATAATGGTTCATCTTTAACATAACTTCGAGGGATTTAAAAGAAATACCACTTTTTATAGCAGTTTTTCTCGATGATAAGTGTGGGTCTTCAACAAAATCCAGCAAAGTATTTAAAGTTTTTTTATTATTCATTGCCGCTTTTGGTCTTCCGGAACGAACTTTATTATTGCAACTTCCCATTTTTTGGAATGTGAGAACGGTTCTTAAAACTTTGGATTTCGGTTAGGTTCTTTATTTGAAAAAGTAAAGTTGAAGGGCTCTCTTGTGTCAGTCATTGACCTCGGTTTATAACCAAAACTTCTAACCAAGCAAAGTTATATGTATATTACCTTTCGGAAAAACTCATTTTGTGTAGGTAATCATTGACACTGATAGTTATCTCATAATCATATAAATAATATATAATATATAATATAGTTAATAATCATATAAATTTGTCTGATGTTTTCATTATTAAAATATAAATATTAGGTTGTAATATATAATGCGTTGCGGATACGAAGGGCGAACTCAACAAAACCTAGTTTTCGGGAAAACGCGTTTAAAATTTTTGCGTTTCGGCGAATTCAACGAAAAAAACGTATTAGCTATCATTACTTATTTAAAATGGGATTTGAAAATTTCGAGTCAATTTTTGGGCACATTTAATATTTTTCAATATTTAGGCTTTCGTCACTGCAGTTATAACCTTATAATTGTAATCATTATGTTTGTAAAATCGTGGTTTTTAATTTTTGTTACATTCAAAAAATTTCCGTCTTTAATTTTGAGATTAGAGCTGTGTTGAGTTCGCCCTTCGTATCTGGAATTGTAAAGCGTTTAGAACATAGAAGCATTTCTTTAACACAACTTTTACATAGTTTGAAAGGGCAAACTCAACAAAAAAGCCTACCTACCTGTTTACTGATATCTGATTAACTAAAAAAAGGAAAAAAAAAAAAAAAATGTTGAGTTCGCCCTTCGTATTCTCAGCGCCTCATATGAAATGTTCGATTTTCGTTGATTTGTCAGTATTTTAATTTTTTTTGTGAGAAAAAATATTAATATTTTTGAGAATATTTTACATATAGCTTAAAGAACAGTTTCTTTTGTGATATCCAATCTTTACTTTGCTTGTGCATGTAACTGAACAATTTTAATGTACAGCTCTGACCTTCGTCAAGGTTCACTTTCACGACTTTCATCTTTGGCTTCGAATTTCTGATACGATCAACAATATGTTTATTAATTGCATTATTGCTAAATGCAGCGTTGATGTTTCAAACAGATGCTAATGCGTTATTCCTTCCTACTTTTCTACTCATATACAAAAAGTAGTTGATAATCACGTAATTCATGGTCGAAATCAAAGTGTGAAATTGTCAGGTTACATGTAAAACAGGTGAAGATTGAATCTGACAAAGGAAATTTTGCTCTTAAAACTATATGTATATAGTTATATATGTATATATAAAATATTCCTAAAAATGTTTGTTTTTCCGCGTAACTAAATTTAAAATATTGACAAACCAACCAAAATCGGACATTTCATATGGTATAACCTAATAACATATGAAACATGCCTTTCTTTAGTAATACAATAACTTATGAAATGCTATAATTGGTCATAGGACATGTACCATTAAATATAAATAAAAATAAATATAAATTATATGTTCAGAATTCGAGAATGAATCGGAAAACGTTTTAAAAGAAAAATCATAACTTCAATTTACTGCTACTTTGTGACTCACCTTGTATATTTGTGATCACAGAATGGTATAACTTTTAAAATTCTTCAACTTTTAAAGTATTCTTTAATAAGTTGGGTATTTTTCAAGATACAGTAAACTCCGGTTATAACATTTCCTCTATGGACCAAAAAAAATGGGCTATAACCGGAGATATGTTACATCCAGTAAAAAATCACTTTAGCTGGAATCAGGGAAATGAGTACGAAATATCCAAAAGTAAGTTAGATCCCTTATACATTATAGACGAAGTTTACTATAATCCATTGTTACTAGACCACTTACACATAGTGTATACAGAAATGTAATTTAAATTTTGTTAAGAGATACTTATTACATAAAAAAAACGGATAATAAAATTTATATTTGACACCCTTTATGAGAGTTGTAAAATAGCTGAAAATATATATCGTCGGTACAATAACAAAACCTGCTAACTGCATCAAACACAATTTTACAGGAGACACAAAAAACGTTTAATGTTTCTAATCTTTGAATTTTTCAAGAACAAATTAAAAAAAGGAAGATGTTTAACAGTTAATTGGGAATGCTATATAGTAGAAACAGTAATACTGAATTCGATAATGCAAAAAACGCTAGTTCCGAAAAAATGTCAGTTAGCAGGTTTTGTTATTGTACCGACGCTATATGGTTTATATATAGTAATTTTTATTTCTTACCATCATCAGTGGATTCTGTTCGAGATACATGTGTATTTTTTAGCTTTGGAATAAAAGTCATATTATCCACATTTTGTAGATTGCTTTCCCAGTCATTTTGGAATGTAAGAATACCTAATATGTAGAAATTTGGGGGAAAGATATTGAGAACATCCTTTGAATTATTAGGAGTTTCTTCCTAAAATTTAAAATAGTTTTTCTTATCCAGCTTTTGGATTAGTTCAAACAATACCTGAGTGAATGTCGAATCTTTAAAACAAATAGGACAATTCACTGATAAATTTTTGTAGCTTTGATAAACACATATATGGCATATGGTGTGATCACAGTGAAGTATAACAGGCATTCTTCCATAAGAATCATGTGCACTACCTATGTTAAAAAATATTCTCGAAAAATTTAGGAAAACATTAATTTCGACTTACGTTTGCAATTATACCCTGTGGCACATTTCGGACAAAAATACTTATCATCGGCAAGAAATTGTTTTTAACTTTATTATTTAAATTTTTGGTATTTCCACGAGTACTGGAACCTCGTCGCTTATTCGGTATGCCTGTATCATTTCTTGTGAAGTACCGGTACTGTCCAGCTTGTCCAATTAAACTGTTACTGGTTTGTGCCTGATAAAATCCAGTTCCACGTCCCAAGCCCTTCGGAGTCGTATACTGATAGGGTCCATCCATCATTACGCTTTGCTGGCACATGGTAGGGGTCAGAGTCTCGAAATTTTGATATCTTTGTGGGAATCGTCCATGCATCATGGGATTATTATTTTGAGGGTTTTGAGGTCTATAATTCATGCCGTCTACAAAATTCCTCTTTTGTCGATTGTTGTTGAAATTTCTTTGGCGCACTTCCTGTTTAGGTAATCTTGAATAAATTCCTCTGTACTCCATGTCATTCAAATAATTTTTAAAAAACACTTTATAAAACTTGTTTCAATTTGTAGGGTTAAGACATCGTGAAAAACGAAGAAAAAATTCTAGAGATGGACAGCGTTGCCAACTACTATCCCTGTTGCCAACTTTGAAACTTGAAATAATTTTAGGCTATCCAACAAAATAAAATGTTTACATTATAGATTTTTGTAAATATTGGTAAATATCCCTGTTTTAATGCGAGGCGCCATTCGTAACCAAGTTATCAAAAAATATAGTCCGTTTTTATTATTTTAAATTTCAGTCTGCCAGCTTATATTTTTTATGAGGCACCTATAGCCAAAGGATACAAATGCACTTTTTTTAATTTGGAGATATATAAGTAGATAGATAGATAGTCATTTAATTTGATGACCAAAAGATATAACTAAATTTAAAAGTAGTGTCGCTATCTACCAGTATATTACTTAGACCTCCCAAATATTTCCCTTGGCAACTTCAAATCTAATTTTCTCAAAACTTAAAAGGTCTGTTCCAACTTGCATTAAAAACCGTTCGCTGACGGTCAAAAATGATCGACCAGCGAACGGTTTCTGACGCAGGTTAGAACAAATCTAAAATAGTGTACTTATATTCCTTAGCTTCTAGGTGCCTCATACGTTATGATATGTTGTTCGTACATATTTATCATTAGATATTATATTTTTTAATTAAAATCATTGTTGGTTGCATACACTGAAGGGTTAGATTATGTATAGATTTATTTAAAAAAATCGGAAACATTGTACTTTTGAATTTTGCTTGTGTTTCGTTTTACGGTTTTTTGTCTGTCTATTTCATTATCTACAGCTATAAAATTTCTCTTTTTTGGATTCAACTCTAGTATTTAAAATAAAAAAATGTTGCCCCTTGTTTTTATGCCGCCAACAATTATCTAACTTATATTACAAGTATTATTCCAATAAAGTAGAATTTTTGAAAATTATATATATATATTTATTTGGTACAAACGGCGACTCAAAATAACGATAACGAGCGAAATTTTTTTTTAAATATTAGGCTTCTAAACTACTCTGAGCCTTCTAACAATAACCCTATATATAGGTATTAGTATTTTTTTAATGACGAATATAATTGGCAAATACCTAAAAATATTTTCAGCGGGATGTAGCAGTTATTCCAAAAGAAAACTAAAATAACCCCCATAATAACTTACAATTAGTATTATAAATGATTACAAACTTTCAATTTTCAGTGGCACATATATAGCATAATTATCTAAAATTGTCAATGCTGGGGTTGAACACGAGTGGTGACGAACGATATTTTAAGAAATTGTGAAAAATATTATGATGTTCATTTTTCGGGCTAACAACCCGTACTTGTGTTAGAAACTGAGTAAATCACAGGTGGTGTCAGTTTAACGTGTAAATATATAGGCGGAGAGACCATTTTAATGGAAGAGAAGAAGAAAATATTGTTGCCCCTCTCTAAATGTATAGATTATATAGATAGGCAACCAAGAAATCAAAGCTTTGGCGCCTAAAAAAATGCGGGAAAATATCACCAGCCAGGGAATGCAAAAACCTAGTAGTATTTCAAATAAAAAGAGACTTTGCGTTCGCCAATTTGTATTGAATCTATTATTCATTTTATTGTATAATTTTGAGTTGAAATGACATTTCATCAAACTTTGCTAGTGATAAGAGGGCAGAAAACGTAGGTAAGAGAGTGAAACGTCCTGCAGTGGTCAGCCGCGGCTTCTTGCAATCGCAAGTAGGTCGGGTTTAAGATTAGGAATTGCTTTTCTTTCTGGCATTTGCGCCCATTAAACTGAGGAATACCCACTTACGCGACAAGTTTTTGTGGCAATATGATGAGTGAAAAATTATGATTTATTTAATAAATATTTGATGCACAAACTTATCTCAGCACCACAGCTAATATTTGTATCGATATTGTTACATGTTCATCAATATTTCAAATATACGTAGGTAAAATAAATTTGTATGTACTGTCAACAGTAAAAGTAGTTGACCATACTAAGGTTCAAATTCGCTTAATGGATATTACGAGCGGAGGCGTCTTATCACTTAACAAAAAGTGATCCATAGCAAATGATTTTCTTTTCAAACTGATCAATCACTTCTGCTGCTGATAGTACATAACACTTTCATCCCTTAATAAGGTTCTTTCATTCTTCTTCCTTTCATTCTGAAAAAAAAGAAGAATGTTTTGCTTGTGTTTTTGAGGTTAAGTTAACACTGTTGTCCAAGTAACAGACTATATATTTTGACTTAAAAATATATTTAAAAGAAATGGAACATGAAGCATGGGAAGAGGAATCAGTTTTTACAAAGGATAATCGTATAGCTCGCAAATCAACAATACAACCACCAAGTGCCAGTTCCACATATTCAACAAGAAGGTATTCTGTTTACGTTAGACTGATTTAAGCATGATTTACACTACACCGAGTCCAGACTGATCCGTGGCACGGCCGATACCGTCAAAACATGTTTTAAAAATAACGAATTAACTCATATACACTAGTTTATACTATGCCGAGCTTCAGGCGAAACTCGAGTAATACCTGAGTAGCTCCCGGACGTGTATCAGCCACAGATACGTTTTTACGTTTTTTATTACAATATAGCTGAAACAAAACACCTTATCGTCTCCTCGTTTGACGAGCCGTATTGTACCCAATTGGAAAATTATTAAAATTCTTCCTCTTAGACTTTCTTCTGCCAAAATGGAAGGACATTCCATCTTTTCTTTTTTTGAGCGGTTGTTACACTACTCAATTTTTCTTCTTCCTCGACAATAGTTATTAATTTTAATAGCGATAATTTCTGCATAATATACGGCCGAAAATTTCACGAAACTGAATATGTATAAAAATTCGGCCGTACCACGGAACGGTTCGAATTTGGCGTAGTGTAAATCATGCTTTATGTAGCTGATGGAAAAGAAAATTTAAGCAGAGTATTTGAAAATAACCCACTTTTATGATTGTGACTTATGTTATAACCTAAAAATTGTGCAGTTTACCGAAGGGGTGTAAGTTACTTTACAAATACTTTTAGAGTTAATATGCTTGAACATCTTACGCATCAAAATTATCGAATTTGCTAAATTTAACCTACAGTTTTCTCTATTAGTTACTGTTTCATTACTTGTACTTTTTTTAAAACCAACATTCTGCTTTTTACGTATTTCTTCTCTTTTCTGCAACTGAAATTTCCAATTTTTCGACGGAATTGACAAAATTGAGGAAAAAAAGTGATCTAGCCTATACATCTTCAGTTCTGATAACTACATACATATTTACTCAGATATTCAGAACAACGGACCGTACAATTGAGGGAACCTTACACTTTCTCGGGTCGAAAAAATCAATTTTTTGGAAAGTATCCGATTGGAAAACATATTTCAAATATATTTTCTAGAAATTTCGCAGGAAAATTCCAACTACTTAGAAGTTATAAACGATTATGCAGGAAAGGGTAAATCAAACGATCGGCGTTCCGACCTAAATTTCGGCCATTTACAAAGATTGTTATTGTTGTTGTTGTTCAAGGGACTAAAAAACTCTTGAAAACAAGGTGTATGAGGACTCCGAAGGGATATTGTATGCAGAAGGCATGATTGAATAGTGGATTTCATAATATGAAATTATTAATATTATTATTAATTCACATTATGTGAAAATTCAATTGTCAAAATTTTCAATCCATTTTTCCCAAAGCAATATTTTTGCAATTGGCATGTATAATAACTTAATAACCATTTAACCCATTGATCTGAAATTTTAATATTACCCCAGTATAATAAATCCTTGAAAATATTATATAATTTTTCATTCTTATATTTAAATACTTAAACTATACATATGTAAGAAAAGTATTGAAAATGTTTTTTTCAATTTATTTAACAGGTCCATAAAAATGGTTAAAGTTTCCGACTGAGAAAATGTAAGATTTCCTTAAATTGAAAATGTGTAGGGTGCTTTTTTAAGAATCTCTTTAAGACAAATCATGGGGTATTATGGAATATTAGCTAACAATATAACAATAGCTCGTGACTTTTATTACGTTTTCCTTTTTAAACATAGACAAGCTGCTCGTAATGCATCGAAAGCCATATCAGCTTCATCATTTGAGAAATCTATGGAAAGTTTTAATCCGGACATGAGTCAAAGAGAAAAAAGAAAAATAAGTAAGAAATTCAATCCGCCAGCCACTCGACGGCCTGCAGGAAGCTTGTATGATGAGAAGTAAGTGTTTATTTTCAAATTTAATTCCTATTTGCAGTATAATTAATTGGTTTTCAGGGGGATACATATAGCCACTGGTTTGGATTTGTGCGATTGTTTAACTGATAAATGTCCTGGGTGTTGGTTTGAATGCCCTAAATGTAAAAGCAGAAAATGTGGCCCTGAATGTAGGGTTTTTAGAAAGTATATGGTCGATTATATTGAGTTTCATGGTTATGACAAGACTATAAAGAATTCCTTCCAACCTAAAACTGTAGAAAAATAAACATTTGTTGTATATGCAAGAGTATTTTATGATTGTAAAACTGTATTTCAGTTAGTTGATTTTTTATTAGATCTTCGTCAAAGACTTTACAATTTCCTCATCCAGCATATCCTCCGACCAATAGTAGGCATAATAGACAGAATATGAAATTCCCATTCCCATGATGGCTCCAAATAAAATATCTGAAGGAAATATGATTATGCTTAAAACTAATATGGTCAATAAATTACCTGAATAATGATGATGATAATCACAGGTTCGGCTCACTCCAATTAAAACAGCAATTATAACAGGGATGCTCACCAAAAGGCACTTCCAACCTTTATGTCTTCCAGAATCTTTTATGTTTAGAAGCCGACACATTCGAAGAGTCATGAAATACATTCCAGAGAAAGCAAATGTCGAATGAGCACTTGGAAAACTTTTCCTTCCTTTATTGTGTCGTTATTTATACTCATTAGGCTTATATTTCTAACTCTTACCATCCATATATCCCTTATATTCCCCCGTGCAATTGTTTATATCCGTGCCATAACCATCTGGAAAGCATCTCATAAAGAAATTGGGCCTGGGTCTTCCAACAAGTAGTTTTAAAGTTACAGTAAATATACCGTTCATCATATAGACCAGGGTTAAAGCATAGACACCTAAAAAATGTCATTTAAGGGTTATTTATATAATACAAGTTAACTCAATTTCAATGCTTATTCATCAAGATGTCTGTTAAGTGAACCTACCAAATGTTTATTGGTTGCTAATTTACGCTCTATAGTTTTGACATACGAATACGAGGGCTGTTGTTTCTTTTGAACAATCCTCGTATATTTGTCTTTTGATCATGATATTGTTTGTTTGTTTGGATAGTAGTAACACATGGTCACACAAATATTTGTAGTTTGTTTTTTCAGACGTTGCGATTTGATTGAAAAATGGTATCTTTAATTGAAAATTGTCCAAAAATAACATGGGCTCTGTTACTCCTATGTTAGCTTCTGAAGGTTGTACAGTAAAAGTTTATACAAGAATGAAGCCTATTAAAGATTATTGAGTTTAGTTTGCCGGGCTCATAGCATGACATCTGTCGTTAGAGTAAAGCAAAGCATGCTCAGAAGCAAGTCTGAGGAATTTTGGAACTTTGATCTTGCTAACGAAAATTGATTATTCTTTTTCACGATTATGATTATGTGTATCATAGTCTTTATTTGGTGGGTATTTCGCATCTTAATGGTTGAATATAGGTAATACCGTTAGGAGGTCCATATAGTTCTGACTTGCCATTATGTGACTTCAATTTTTACTTTTATCGATTAAAAAAGAAGAAAAATTCCGTTTGCTACTGCTGGGTTTCTTTTAAGTCGTTATGGTGATGTAATTTTTTTGTACCTTTTATAATTTCCTTTGGTTTTTGATTGATCATATATTCAATAAGAAATATAATGGCAGGTATAATTATGAGTAGTAAGTAGAGACTCCATTTGGGTACGATTGACGGTAGCGAAGGATATCTGTACATCCATAGTTCTTCCTCTTCAATGTACCGAATAAATGGAGTCTGTTTGTCCAACCACCTTAAAGAGTAAAACGTCAAAAACTATATCCTTAAAAAAAATTGCGAGTAACTTTACGAAAAAACTATGTAAAGAAATACTCGTAAGGAAAGCTCAGAACAGTGGTCCACCCAGTCCATATCTGATTGTGAATAATGTTCATTTCAACTAACCGATTATGCGTTTCACTGCATGGAAATTTAGGTTTTGACTGAAGTCCCAAGTCGCTTTTTATGGGTTAAACATTGTTGGAAACAAACATAAAACAGGTGAGAAAATTCGCAGTTTCGTTTTGTGCATCAGCGCGTTTCAGTTCGAGACTTTGCGAAACCGGCGTGGCATCGTCGTTCAGTCTTTCCGTGTCGTCGATACGTGGAGCGTCGCGACGCATTGCTTCAAAACGGTTCCGACATTGAATAAAATTCGATTCATGTAACCCAGTTTCTCTTTTTGCGGGAAATTTTTTATTTAATCCATCGGTTAAAGTACCAAACAAACGTTAATTGTCTTCATTAACATTAAGGTTCGTTAATTTTCCATAAAAATATTAATTAACAAGTGTGTGTTTTAAGATTTATGTATGTAGATAGATTTGAAAAATGTGTTCCGACATGTGTAAGTGTTTCGGTGTTGCAAAGACTTAAGGTAAGAAGAATTGGTAACAAGGTACATGGTACCTAATATTAGGATGCAGATGCCTTTGATAAATGTTATGGTAATTTGGTGTTTTGTAAACACAGCAGGAACATATAAAGTCAATTATATTTACGATGCATCAATTAATTTGTTCACGCAACACTTGAAAAATATTGCTTTTAATTTACGTAGGGCTCTTTTGTGTGATTAATGGGTTTTTTTCGGTGTTCGCATGCATGTTTATACAACATTTTTTGGCGTTTTACATTAAAAAATGTCACGCTTCGAATAAAACTTTCAGAGAATGTAACAATACTTATTCAATTATTTACGTGGATACAGGGTGCCCCATTACTGCGAAAAACTATTATGTTTCTCTTAATTTTTATAAATAATTTTTTTTTTGTACAAACGTTATTCGAGACTAAGAGAGCTATGATTTAAAAATATTTTTAGCTGTACAAGGTGTTGCACAAAAATGAAGAGAAGAATTTCTTACGGAAAATTGCATTTTCAAATATTTGGATTTCCAGTAAAATTCTTTATTCATGTGATGTATGAAGTTACTTTTGCAATGTTGCGACTTTGTCAATTTATTTGGAAAATTTCCTAAAATTTCGGAAGAATATGGTCTTATAAAACCATTTGTACTTTGAAATTAACAGTAATAATAAAAAAATAATAGTGATAAATATTTGATTGAGCGTTTCAAGGGTATTGGAAATAGCTATATTGTACAGGATTTTTTCTACATATGTACATACCAATATAGTAAATTTCAAACTACTTTTTCTTGGATTTTTTAAGTGGAACCCCTTGTATATTACTGTTCTTAATTGGTTCTTTTTAACTTTTATGGAGGTTTCCCGTTACATATCTATCTTCGTTAGAGTTTTTTCAGTATTTTAATTTTTATAAATTGTGGCCTCAAAACAACATTGAAAACTCTTGCGCTGCTGTTATTTTTATTGTTAATAGCAGTATCAAAAAGAAAAATTATAGAAACAGGTCGAGTAGCCAAAAATATTTTTAAATCGTAACCTTCTTAGTTTCGTACCAATTTCATACAAATATTTTTTTTTTAATATAAAATTAAAGAGATATAGTGCTCTTTTGTAGTTATGATTCACTCTGTATGTTGGCATTTAATTTAATGGAGCAATGTTTAGTGCCTACAATTTGCAGCATTTATTATTTTTAAATATATTGGCACATTTTTACGATAAGTACTTTGCCTTAATTGGAGAATACGATCGTTTGTATATTTTATCAAACTTTGCTGATCGCAAGCTAATATTGAATGAGTTTTGAGGATTATGATTGTAAATACTAAATTTCTAAAATGTATTATTTTGAGATGGAACTATTAAGACTTTAATCGTCATAATTCTAAACGCAACATACCAGGGTTAGTTGAAAAATTTAGGACGTGACAATATTATTACCTACAGACTTTCAGTTTATTTCACAATTTATGCAAATGTGTAAGCGTATGGTCAACAGATCTGTGTTACTTAACTCTCCTCTGCAAGTGTTCAGTTTGAAAAATTTAACGTACAATTTTTTTTAGTTGAATCGCTTATTTATGAAAAGATATGAAATGAAGTTTTGAGAAAATGTATAAAATATTTTTCTAACTCGAATTGTTAAAAGGATTTCCACTCTTTCTAGTGAGTGCCTATCTGCTAAAAGTATTAAAAACTTATATCCCCTTATTACTCAATAAAACATACATATAGTATGTACATTTCAATAATTTTCAAGAATCGAATTTTAATATTATCATAATTTGTGGAAAATAGTGACTTATACGATATCTTTTCATAAATAAGCGATTCAACTGTTCGCTACACAAGATGCTTTGTTGCTTATATCGTTCTTTACACGAACATTGACGCTATTTCTTCCTTTTCTCTTCATTGCCTAGTAATACAACTACAATTAAAACCATAACAAACAAGGGTTTTATTTGTCTATATTCTCTGTAATATCATGCTGTATTTACTGTGGTTTAACATTACAGACTGGATATTTTCATCAGCTTCAAGAATTACTCAACAACGCATCCTTTAATATTTTTTTATTTATAGACGCTTTTTTTTCATAATCATTGAAGTATTATTAGTTCGATAGCAATCTATTGTTAAGAACAGTAAGACAGTATACACATATGGTACCTGTTATATCTTTTTGTGTTGTATGTATAGTGGTCGATTAGTTCAGCAAACCCTCTGAATTTCGTATGACCCACATAGGGTAGCATTGTTCTACCCATTTTTTGGTGGGCGCCATTCTCGTAGTTCTCATTTTATTCCATGTGAAATATACCTGTAGATTATATATAGAGATAGATGCGGTCGGCAAGCTATGGAATTGATAGGTTCTTCCGGTGGAACGTTAAATATTAAAATAAAATGAGATGCATGTTAAATAAAAAGAACCGGTCTCAATGCGAATCTGTAAAAAAGAATCTGCTTTCGCTGTGAATCTTAAAGAAAGGAAGCAACCCTGACTTAAAAGATTAGGTGGTATTGACAGGATTGACTCTCAATTAGATGTTTTTCAAAAACTTAAACATTTCCATAAATTCCTATTCACAATGTAGAATATTTAGTAGGTTTTTGATTACCAACTTGTTCATTGAACCCCAAGCTATTAATCTCAGTACCAGCTGGTCAATCTAGGAGTGCTGTCCATCGGATTAAAACTCCCTTCGGAATCTATAATCTTCGTTTTATAAGTCAGTTTTTCCATCCTAATTTTTTTGCGCTTTCTTTATACTCCATTATAACATACCGTGGTATCTTTAGCTCTAGGTGCTTGATCTAATTTCCATCTTTTGCTCTCTGATTCCTTTCCCTTAAAATGGCAGAATTGTTGTAAATTTGCATGCCAATTCCAGGAGTGATCAGGTGAGGTTGTATCACTAAGTTATTTGCTCTTTGGATTCACTTGATATAGAAAGACGAGGGGAAAATTCTCTAAGCACAAAGATTTTGCAAAATTGTTGTGGAAGTAACAAAACTAAGTAGGCATGTGAATTTGCTTTTTGAGTTAAAAAAAATACAACACAAAATGCACATAATATTTAAGCTTTTTATGGAGAATGGACAATTAGTTAGTGTCATCAATCGTTCCAGAAATTTTTAGTCAACAACTAAATCTTCTATAAGAGGACGAGCTCGGTTCTATAAAATATAAATATAGGGTTGAACTACATAGAATATTCTATAAATTTAGTCAAAACATCACACTGTAGGTCTCCTCGAATTACCTAAGAAGCTTGCATTTAATTATTCAGCAGTTCATCTACAGCTGGATTTTGTTGGGAAAGTCATCAAACCAAGAGCTTAATCATGTGCAGATACTGAATATGTACCCTCTTCAAGGATAAACTTTTCTTGGATCGAATAGTGACTAGGGTTATCTATTAACATTTGAACCGTGGAAGGCCGGCGGTGATGAAAAGAAAAACTTCCGCAAGGCGGGCTGAAAAAGATCTTCGTCGACGTAAGGTGTTGTTATCTGTGTGATTGAACTTTAACCTTTAAAACTCAAACCAAACGATAACAAAGGAGATCTACTACTAACAGTTTGTGTTTTTTAGTCAGTGATAGCAAGAAGGAAAACGACTAACTTTCATTATTAGAACATTCAGTTGCAGAGATTCTATTCAGAAAAAATGCAGAAATTATTATTTCTGACTGTATTTGTTTTAAAAAAAAAACCTGGAACACATCGATTTTATTTTAAAAAACAAGCATTTTTATGACATAACTTTTATATTTGTGACCTTATTTTTGTTTACGGTACGACATTATCTACATTTTTTTTATACAGCAACCACCATTTTTTTTTTCTTCAAGAATTTTCAAACCGTCATTTTCCAAGTAAGATTGTTAAAAATTAGTAGAATGTTACATATCGAAAATTTGAAAAAAATCATTTTATGTTTCTGAAAACGTACTCACTATGTGGATTCTATTATTGCATATTTGAAACGTTAAATTTTGCCTCTTCAGAACGTTCTCTTCTCTAGGTGATTTTCATTGGAACCAATATCTGGAAATTTCCTTTCCAGTCTGCTGATTATCTGTTTCATTGATTGAGTTATCGGCCATTACATAGGTATTTATTATTTAATAAAGGATATGTGGATGTGTTTCTTACTGAATTCCTAGTACTTTTTTCTCATTTCTAACCACTATTAAGGTTTCAATTCTATAAATAATGAAAAATTTCATTTTAATGCTAATAATAAATAAAGAATAACTATTAACTACTCGCGACTTACAATCAAAAGTAACAAACAAAAATGCTTCACCTAAATACATACTCGAAGATTTATTTATTAACACTCAGCTAGTAAATATTGCCACAATTCTGTATAATTCTATAATACTTCACAGTTTATCATCAGTCATCTCATTATAGTCATATTTTGAAATATCCAACTATTTTATTATTAAATTCTCTTATCATACTTCCGTTTTTTATATTATCAGGAAATTCATTAAAAAGTCACAAATTTTCAAGACAAATGATCTTTTGCAGTGATGCCGTTGTCATCGAGATATTCTAGTTCTTTAGTTTAAATCTTATTTCATAATCATAGAACTCAACCTTTTTTCTTAAGAAACTTTTAAATCAACTGGGAATATAATATACCATAAATTAATATTAAATTTGTTCTTTTTGCGTTCTGTGCTATTAACCAATTAAGCAAATTTAGTATTTTTGCTGTCAGTGTGGTAGTATTATCCTCATCATCTTTTTTTGTTGTAAGTGCAACTTCTGTATATTTTTTCTTGTATAAGTTATTAACAAAGAAGTACAATAATTAAAATATGGCAATATCACAATGTTACATATTAGAACTTTGTTCAGTAAAATAGAAAACCTGTCATTTCTCAAAAATAGCCAATTTTTTCCTCAATTTTTTGCAAAAATAATTTACATTAATGAAATTATTCAAATATTGATTAACATCAGTCATAAGTTTTTCAATTCTGTAATGCAGTCAATTGAGGAATTATGAACCTTTAAGGTACATACGTACCTCACAATATTAAAGAGTGCAAATGGGATTCTTGGAGACCCTACCTAAAAAAAAAACGTATACCAGTAAGAGCGGTTTGAAATATCGATTTGCAAAAATTCCAGAGTGTTCCTTCTATACTACCTTTATAAAAAATAATTATTAGATTGGCCAAAAATTACTTTTCGGATCAGAAAAAAATCATGATCTTTGAGTAATGAGAAAAAGCACTTTTTTAAATAAAAAAATATATTTATATTTTTATAAAATAAAAAAATAACTTTTTATACCTAATTTTTCATATTCCAAGCTAAAAATTGGTCACGATATTCTTACAACGTTGTTTTTTAAAGGAAAAAATAGACACACAATGCATGTTTCAAAAAAGTTTATAAAAAAAATGGTAAAGTTTATGTAACAAAGGCTATTCACATTTTTTTAATTTATTCAATGGAAAATTACATTTTTTTTTTCAAAAAATGATTGACATACCACAGGCGCTTTAAGGGTTAATACTAACGTTTAAACCTAAATGATTATCTCGTATTTCCGACAGTTTAACTGTGTAACTGTGTGTTTAGCAGTGTAACTCTATTACCATATATTTTGATTTTAATTCATTCTTGTTTTGATTGATTGATACTTAGAGACAACTTGTTGTGGCAAATACAATATCTCAAAATTTTTAACTGTTCATTCATATCCCTTGCAAGATCTTCATAATTATTTCTGGCTACATACGTCACTGTCTCCTCTATAAATAAACTTACAAGTGCATCTTTATCATATTCAAATAATAATAATGGTAACCATAATCACCAATTCGGTGATTAGCTACAATAGACCAGACATAACATTGTTTGACCAATTGATCAAAAATATCTATTTAATAGATATTTCGATATTAGATTCCAATCAACTTACAAAAAACAGTAAATGGAAAAAGAAAATGCAGTGACTTCTTACATGAAATAAAAGCGCAAAGTAAACCAAGTTAAGATAACACGAATAATAATATTTGCGACTGGAATCGTTCCACGTATCATTCATAATTATATTTTCAAATTAAATCTGCAAAGCAGCATTTATATACATCCAAATTCAAAAATCCGTCACTTTAAATACATGCAATATTGTGAGGAAATTTAAAATTGAAAGATCGTCCCATAGAAAAAATAGTACTGACTTTAATAGCACCAACTTGACTAAACCCATGACGCTAAAGAAGTAAATGGCCAATCCAACAAAAGGTGAGGAACGAGAAAAAAAAATGTATAATAATCAAAACAGATGTCCCAAAAGGCTGCTCTGTGAAAACTCGATCGGACTCTTAACTCTGTTGGAAAGTCTACAATTGGTTTTTATTCTCTGAGCCCATTCACATAAACAATCAGTAGTTCACTCTGAAGTCATAGGACTCACACCATAGCCTTCCAGTTTTTTAGAAGAATATCGTATTCTATTATTTCAAATTTTCTTAGTAAGTGTTTTACTATCTACATATTGCAAAGCAGTCTCACATAAATGGTTTCACCTGAGGTTCCACTGGCAAAAGCAACTACAAACAAAGAATTGTCTCGAAGTGATTTTTCAGAGCAGGCAGATCACCATTCTTCCAAACACTATTGGCAGTAAGATAATAAGTCTAAGCTCAGCAAGATTCTTCGGCTTATTCATCTTTGGATTGGGCACCATAGTATTTATTTTGAATTCCCTTGACATTTTCCCCGAAAAAAATGAGGTATTAACCCCATGCAATAAGAGCAGTGTTGGGCAAAATGTAATTACATATGTACAATTAATCTAATTACATTGTAATTATAATTATAAGAGATAACCTGACATAAACTAAGTCCTTAACTAACTTTACATATGAATATACATTTATATTCTTCAATAGTCTTTTAGTTTTTGAGGTCATATACTGTTTTGTTCAACTCAGTTGATTCCTTCGCTCAACCTCAACATGCCCAACATGCTTACTTCAAAATTTTCAGCTTTTCTTTTTTACATTATGCGATAGAAATTATTAAAGTTTTTCTCAACCTCATCTTTATATTTATGATAGTTAATGTCTGTGAAGTTCATTTATTTTATTTTTGATCCAATTAACTTCTTAAGTAATCTCCACTTTTTACCATCTTCTCTACAACGATATATGTTTCTTTCATAAAATTTCATTTAATGAAAATACTTTACTTCAGAACCGTTGATACTTTTTCTAATTGTTGGCATCCCTTGTTAAAGAAAATTTTTTCATGTTATGCTCTTTTTCCTTTGAGTTTGCAAAATTAGTCTCGTTACCCATGGATATGATGTTTTTTTTCTTGACTGTCGCAATTTATTCTGTTTTAGTACTATTATATAGTATTTTTCACGAATCAGTACAGTTCCGTCATATGTAAAAAATGGCTGCTTTTTGCACAACGTTGCCAGATCGTTTTAAGTTTCTTTAGATTTAAAATTTTCTTATACTAAATTAAGCAATAAGCCCAGTACACTTCTGAGTATTAAAATATTTAAATTTTTATAATATGAAACCAGGTATAAATTTTTAATAACTAGATAGAAAAACAACAAAATTCACACAAGAAAACACACAAAATATGATAATTTCAAATTTCAAAATCAAAATTCAAAATTTGTGTCATAATTGACAACTTTGCAAATTGTTGCCAACCTTACGCTTCTACATATAACTACGAAACATATTAATTATAATAAACCGATTTCTGGAAATTTTTAGATAAAACTAAATTAAGGTGGTAACGTTTTTCACCATTTGTGACGTAACTGTACTGATTCGTGAAAAATACTATACTTATTGTAAAAGCATTGTCAATCACGATCATTAGATCCCTGTATAAAATCTATGGATATGTGGTTCCAGCGTGTACCTACTAACTCTTTGATAAGTTTAAACGATGTTTTATTATCCAACACTGTTTTATGCTTAGAGCCTTATTTACCACATCTCTGTTATTTCTGAGTTCTAATGGTCTACCAATTACTTCATGGCTATTAATTATTGAAAAATTACGGCTTACTTCTTTAGCCTGAAAATCCTTTATGGGAGTGTAGTCTATCAATGAAACTGATGTATTTGTAATCCGTGTTTCCTTTATCAGGAGTTGTTTAAGTCAGGAAATCTAATATAAATTCACCCTAGATGTAAGTTCCATGGTGTTTGATTCTATCTTCATTCAATTTGCTTTCTAAATAGTTGATAAACTCAACGTAATTCCCATTAGAAGATCTATATACTGTTCTTATCAAAACACTCTCGTTGCCATTGAGTTCGATTTGTACCCAAAGAATATTTGTATCTATTGCTTTACTTACATCTTTCAGACATTTTTCTACAATGTGAATTTCACGTATAGGTACATTCTATTGTATTAGGGGTTTTGAGTTACATAATAAGTGTCTTACTTCTTCAATACACAATGATCAACCTTATGCGTTCGTATATAAGAGTAATATGCGTTTATTCAAAACTCCTTTTTTTCTGTAAATGTTAGCCGCTATACTGGGTATTTCATTAAGAATGTACTCCCATCTATTTTTTATTTTAACTTTAAAAAACAATTCAAAATGGATACCTCCTTAATTTTTGGTGTAAAATTGAAATATTGCCTCGCTGTTCCCCGCATGATCCATCCTCCTGCACGTGATATCAACTTCCTTATTTTAAATGGAAACCTATATTTTTATTTGCAGATTCGTATTCTACGTAAAATTTCATGTAACATACATCTGGCATGTTATACCTCTTGCCTGCACACAAATGCACTATTTGTAGTTTTTCGCAATCAATTCTTGACATTTTTTCCTCGTAAAAGTTTCGTTTCGTCTTTTTAAAGATTTTTATTATTTATTGTTTTTAACGTTATTGATAAACAAAAACGTTAAGGTGAAGTTAAACATAAGGAAAACCAAAATGAAAATGTTGAAAGGATAATGAAAACAAATTAGGAAAGTGAATGTTCGAATTGGGACCCTCCCGCATTCATACAGCCGTTCTGGCTAACCATTCATCGTTTAAAGACTTTGTTATTGTAGTGGTTTAAATCGATGAACAGGCTTACACGATCCTACCTTGAAGTTCCCAGCGTTTTGTGACAGGATTACATTTTTTATGAATTTTATTTATTAAGCTACTTCACAAAAAAGAATTCAGATGAATTAGATCAGGTGAACGCACAGGCCATAATATTGGACTACGATTGTCAATCCACCTCACTAGTCGTGAAAAATTCTATTAAGGAATTTCGTGACTTGTCCTGCATTGTGTGTCGGACAGCCATCAAGTGGGAAGTACATTCCGATTATTATTACTTATTCAAACTCCAAATAGCGCACCTGTACATAGGCAAGAGGTACAACATGCCAGATGTATTTCACATGAAATTTTATGTAGAATACGAATCTGCAATTAAAAATATAGGTTTCCTTTTAAAATAAGAAAACTGATGTCATGTGCGGGGCGATGAACAGCACAGCAATTTTCTACACATAAAAATGAAAGGGGTACCAGTTTGAACGTTTTTTCTAAAATTAACAATAAAGAAATTAGATTAGAGATATATTGTTTATGGGACATCCTATATATAAGGATCCTAGATTTGAGATTTTTCAGTGTCGTTTTAAAACATATACAGTTTTTATAGAAAACAGTGTGTTTGTAATTTATGTTCGAAATTTTCAACATATCGTGAGCATATTTACAATTTGTGCATTCCTTAATCTATGATCGACATGTTTCACTTTTATGGGTTTGCTTATGCAATGGACATACAACCTTTATGTAGCGACAATGTTCTGCTTTATGTTAACTTTAGATTAAGATAAGATTGATTGAATCGACCAAAGAGGATGTGTTAGAGTGTTGTCAAGACTTTTTGGAAACAGCTTGTATGAGACGAGTTCAGAATGATACTGGAGAATTATTTTTCGTTATACGAAAAGTTAATTTTGAACAAAGATCAGAAAAAGAAAAAGCATTGACAGTCAGTGGAGAAAATTTGTAAAATATGAAGTGTTGGAAAAAAAAGATGAATTCTGATTTCCTTTAAGAATATATTTCGAAAATCAACAAGTTCTCAAAAGTGAATGATATGTTACTAAACGTTTATTTGAAGACTTTGAAAAAACTCAGAAAGGATCTTATTGTTAGCCTGAAGCTGGTTTATGTTGTGTTTGTTCTTTTCACATGAATGCTTCTTCGCATTCAGCTCATTGATTTCTCCTCCAATGATCTGAAGAATTTGGGGTGTTTCGGACTGGATCTGAGTACCGTGACTGTAATAATAGCAGTAGCGTTCGAGAACAAAAAAGAGAATGTAAAGAGGTATCTACCAGAAGTAAAGGCAGATAACTAATTAATTTAAATATATTTAGAAGACAATTCTTTAAAAGGTACGAGTTTTTCATATAGACTCAGTTTATTTCGTTTTTATTCAGAAAATTTCAAAGTTATCGTTATACCTAGTATAATTTCATTGACTAATTTTATAAAGAGCAGATATTTATATTCTAATGTATACACAAACTTTTTTCGACCTCATGCCGTTAAGCAACTACAGCCGAACAGATGCATATGTTTAAACAATTAAAGTGCGATATTTTTTTCAAAGGACTTTTAAAACGATTGGGTTATTGCAAAAATAAACATGTCATATCGTGTGCATTACTTACTTTTTTCAACTTAAAAATTATTTTTATCTTGAAATTTATGTCGTAAGACTATAAAAAACACTTAATATGTAAGCGAAAGTACATTGCCTTCAAAAACAATTGGAGGCCACGTGATTTAGACCATCTATTTTTATAATTTTTGTATTGGTCTGATTGAATTCTAGTGATTTTTCTGGTCAGTTCTGAAATTTTATTTACATGTATTATTGTAAGAACAGATTTTTGACCAAATGGCTATTATTTCTGATAATGCGTTTTGCGTTTGACTATGGAACATTTTCTGAAAACTGTTTATAGAAATTATTCGTTCAAGTTTTGTCTGATTTCCTGAATTTGTGCTTTTTATATTTTTTTATACTGTTTCCTTCTCCACGTTTCACTATAAAATTCAATAAATTCATGTATTTTAATTTTTAGTTTATGGAGATTTTACTTAACTCTTCTTCTTAACATATGGGACATTATGCACTATATTATCAGATGGTATTTTTTAAAGTGCCCATTCACGAAAGATAATTGGTCGTTCGATATAAAACTCTAACGACCGATCGTCCATATGTGGCAATATCGCATGCAATTTTTGGCTGAACAATCGATTGTCGATTGGATCATTATTCAACTTTTTCCTCGTTATTGGGTTTCTTTTTTTTTTAAAGGCGAGAAGCCAATGTAATTAAGCAGTTAACTTTGTTGTACGTATACGTTTACTAGACTAAAAAATCGTCCGTTCTCATTGTCGTATGAATAAATCGCTGCGATTTCTAGCTCCGTGAGTGGGATCTTTAGGGACTTCCCGTTCATGTAATACCAATTGGTGTATTTGTGGTTGTCTATGATTTTACTGCATACATAGTGGCTGCCAATCATTTATGAAGGCACAGTAGTAGGCATCATCGAATATATATTCTTAGATATAAATAGAATAGAATACGAGGATTGTTCAATAGATACATTTTGGAATTATATAGGTAAATGGTTTTAGAACCTTTCTATGATTTCGTCTTGTAATAGTTCAGAAAATCGTATACAGAGTTTTATAAGAGGTGAATCTACTGCTTAATTTAGTGTTTTTTCAAACTTTCTTGACTACAAGTAAACATTTTTTGTGTAATTTTTATATAGGCTTCTTTTATTAATAAAAATAATGAGTAACACCTCTTTTTTCTCCAAGAAATAAATCCAAACAATCGATAATTCTTCAATATGAATTTTTTTTCCTGCGTGTCATTAATTTTTTTTGTAATGCAACAATTGGTTTAAAAAAATTGGTTAAGGTTTACAAAGGAATATTAATGTTTTGTGAACAGAGGCAGAAACTCTCTAACTATTCTTGAAGCAAATCTTTATACAATATGTTGGTCAATTAAGAATAGGTAACAACCCAAAAAATTAAAAAGAGACACTCAAATATTTGTTTACAGGGTAATTGTAAAAAATAAAACTGGGTTACTTCGTTAAAAGAATTTTCATCAGGGCTTAATTGCCACGGTATAAAGGTTTTTACACCTAACATTTCGCTCACAAGTGCAACTAATATGTTCAGAGGCGACGAAATAGAGGCCAAAGTGACCTCATTGACAGTGCGACTGAAACTGAATTTGTGAGCAGTTGTGAGCGAAACATCATGTGTAAAAATCTTTAGATCATAGCAATTAAATCCGGATGAAAATTCTCTTACTAAATTTTCCGGTCGTGAATGCCTATAATCTTTTATTCAGTCACTTTACTTCGATATTTGAAAAGTTATTAAAACGTGATACTGCCACAGAATAAAATGTCAATAAAGAAGTGAAAATATAGGTCGGTACCATTGATTTCTGACGCACAATGGGGTACAATTGAAGAATCTCGACCAAAAATCGTAAAAATAAAAACGAAACGTAACATGAATTTTCACTTACTTCTTGTTAGTTTTAGTCTAATAAGTAAAACCTCAAATTGCGTTTTATTAAAATTTTCTTTTAAAAATGTTTTTTTTATTTAGATATTAAGCTAGAATGGGGAAACTTCAGTTTATTGACTGACAAAATGATCTTATTTGTTAAGGTTAATTTGGTAAACGATTTTAATATAAAAATATAATTTAATACAGAGTTATAGAGTTTAATGTATGCTTAGAAAGAGAATTTCATCGAGAGTATATTGCACTTTCTTTGTAAACTTAAAATAAAATTTTAATAAAAAATTCATGACCCTGCAGTTTACGATAATAAATAAATAAATTTCATTTTGAGTTTTAGTTGAGCTGAGTTTTATTTGAAAGCATGAATATAATTTTTTCTATACAAAAAAATTAGCTACGCCTTGTCTCTTAATCTATTAATATATCTTGCGAATCCACTTCAAAAATAATTTACCATTTGCTTTAACTTGATATTTATTGCTTATTTTTAATGCTGGTTTTGTATTTTAAGAATGCATTTTACGGAATTAAACATAGAATAACTTCTGATAAATTATACCACTTATTTTGTGTAAATTTTCTCACAATTGGTTAATACCGTTAATCAATAAAGGTAATAAATATTCTTGGATCGAAGACTTTGTGTGTTTTTGGGCTATTATATAAAGAAAAGTAAATGCAATATGTCCAATATAATTAATGAATTAAGCAAACTCACCTATTTTTCAAACAATGAGTTGTCGAATTAAGAAGAGGTAGAGAGGGAAACAATGAGCAGTTTTACAATTACGAAGCATTAACTTTGCCTTGCTTTTATTAAGAAAAGAGAATATATTTTAGCATCAAAAATGTATTTAAAAAAATTGATTTTTCTAAAGATAATTGAACCTGTGTTTTGATAAACATAAACAACATTATTTCTTAAATTTAATTTAAAATGGAAAAGTGATTCTGGAATGAGAGACAGGTGCATGAAATTTTTTTTCTTGATTTTGAAAAATTCAACAAAAAATCCAGGCTATCTAAAGAAAATAAGGGAGAAAGACCAATTTCGAACTTGGATGAGTTATCCAAATTAACCAAAACTTATTTCCGGGCTTCAGCTTTGGTCGAATCCAATTTTTATACTTTCAAGGTTCTTGATTTTTTGATGAACATCAAGAAGCCCCATAATGCAATTTTTTCATTATGTACTCTCTGAAATAAAACATTTCTTTCACCAGATTTTAAGAATAAGTTCATTAGGTTAGGTTATTGAGATATCTTTGGCTATACTTATCAATTTTGATTTATCAAAAGGTAAATACCAGCAACTCATAAATTCTCTGAAAGAAAAAGGAGTTACTGCTTTCCCACCATACGAAAAAATTGCCAATAGAAAGAAGTAATGTTATCTAGAAGAGTCAACGATTGAAATATGCGAGTAAAACTATGGCTAAAGTTGATTTACAAGCTGCACTGCCGTAATAGCGTAACTCGGATGGGTCAAATAAGTTCTCTTCAATTTGTGAAGATAAACGGTTTTCAATTCATTCTGTTATAAATATCTCATTTTTCTACGTCTTTTCAATTTACCTTCTTTAAAAATACATTCATTTTTAATAAAAATGCATATTTAATATCATAGAGAGGATCTACGATAAGGACTTACCCCCTTGTAAAATCCTTGTAAATGTAAAAAAATGTTACTTGAAAACCCTAACTTAAAAATCAGCTTGTATAAAAAACATATAACTTTAATGGTTCTTAATTTAAACAGATTAAATTTTAAGTAGGTATACTCTCGCAAATTAATATATATATAATTATACAGGGTGTTCACGAAAGGGACTTACCACTCTTGAAAAATCTTTATTTATTGACCAATTTTGATTTTGTTTGATAGAAAGGTAGAATATAGTTAATTTCATTCTTCGACTGTAAGCATGTAACAAATGTAATTTTTTAACAATATCCCAAATAAATGGGAATCAGTGCATTATAATTTTATCAAAATAATGAAATTAGAACAAAAGATATTGACTTTAACCTAAATATTGGTATTATTCGGTATATTTCGATAAATCCATCGAATTAACATACACTATTCAATACGTCGACGGTTATTACATAATATGTAATATGTAATATTATTACTGTATATTTATTAACTGTTGTCCAGTTATTCGCTGACAAGCTCTTTTGTTGGTTTCAATTTATTTTTAATATTTCAAAGAAAAGAGAGCAAAAAAAGAAATCCGAAGGAGCAATGTTTGGGAATCTTGGTGGTCAAAATACAAGAGAACTCGTTCGCCCGATCCAATGATTAGAACAGTTATTATTTTTCACAATGATGGCATTATAGATGAATGTTCGATAACGTTGTAAATAAAAATTGTAGCGATAATTAAGAAACTCATCAAATGCGTCTGTAATTTCATTTTGTAAAACTCTAAAAAACCAATTGCGGTCAAGTTTTCATAAAAAAAAACATGAACCAATAATTTTTATATTTACAATGCCATAGAATTTTTTTTTAGACACATTATTTTTTATTTTCTGATTCCTGTTGTGGATTATTTTCGTTCCCCATTCTACTATTTTGAGACGAGACACTACCGTTTGTTGTAAAAGTAAGTTTGTCAGTGTATAATATATTTTTTTAATTCAGAATTCTTTTACTACAATGGTACAAACTTTGCAGCCATAAACAGAATTCCATTCTTGAATCGTGATCTCCAGTTTCAAATATATGAAGAAGTTTTGCTTTAAAGATACACATTTTAGAAATAATTAAATTCCTACTAACATTTCTGAGATTTAAATACGGATTATCATTCAAATAACGAATAATCATTTGTTCTCATTCGTTCCATATTGATTAAAAAATCTGTTAATGGTAGCAATTGTTACGTTTCGAATGACATCGATTAAAGGTATTAGTCGCTTCACGAATACTACGCTTTTCATCATCAACTAATCTTATTATTTCTACTATTGTTAGTAAACAATATAAAAGTTTTTCAGGTTATTATTTTTCTCAATCTAATACTACAAACTTCTTAATTATTATTAATGACAGCTGGTAACTACAATAACTTTTTTTTCGTTATCACAGCATACTTTTTCATACAATTAGTTTGATTTGTTGATGCCTGTTTTGAAATAATGTCAATTGTAAGAAATTGTATAAGGGAAACATTAAATTTCATCACAAAAATATATAAAAAAATATAAATGAATTCAGTAGATTAAAATGACCAATATTTAGATTAAAAACAATCTCTCTTGTTCTGGTTTTGCTTGGTTATAGCTACAATTTTCAATCACAACTGGATTGAACACCTGTCCATAATGCTGCTATTGTGAGAAATTGGTTAAACAATAACTTTTCTAATCGTTGGATCGTGCGAAATGGTTCTCTTATATTTTGGCCGCAAAAATTCCTAGATATTNCAAAAATAATTTACCATTTGCTTTAACTTGATATTTATTGCTTATTTTTAATGCTGGTTTTGTATTTTAAGAATGCATTTTACGGAATTAAACATAGAATAACTTCTGATAAATTATACCACTTATTTTGTGTAAATTTTTCTCACAATTGGTTAATACCGTTAATCAATAAAGGTAATAAATATTCTTGGATCGAAGACTTTGTGTGTTTTTGGGCTATTATATAAAGAAAAGTAAATGCAATATGTCCAATATAATTAATGAATTAAGCAAACTCACCTATTTTTCAAACAATGAGTTGTCGAATTAAGAAGAGGTAGAGAGGGAAACAATGAGCAGTTTTACAATTACGAAGCATTAACTTTGCCTTGCTTTTATTAAGAAAAGAGAATATATTTTAGCATCAAAAATGTATTTAAAAAAATTGATTTTTCTAAAGATAATTGAACCTGTGTTTTGATAAACATAAACAACATTATTTCTTAAATTTAATTTAAAATGGAAAAGTGATTCTGGAATGAGAGACAGGTGCATGAAATTTTTTTTCTTGATTTTGAAAAATTCAACAAAAAATCCAGGCTATCTAAAGAAAATAAGGGAGAAAGACCAATTTCGAACTTGGATGAGTTATCCAAATTAACCAAAACTTATTTCCGGGCTTCAGCTTTGGTCGAATCCAATTTTTATACTTTCAAGGTTCTTGATTTTTGATGAACATCAAGAAGCCCCATAATGCAATTTTTTCATTATGTACTCTCTGAAATAAAACATTTCTTTCACCAGATTTTAAGAATAAGTTCATTAGGTTAGGTTATTGAGATATCTTTGGCTATACTTATCAATTTTGATTTATCAAAAGGTAAATACCAGCAACTCATAAATTCTCTGAAAGAAAAAGGAGTTACTGCTTTCCCACCATACGAAAAAATTGCCAATAGAAAGAAGTAATGTTATCTAGAAGAGTCAACGATTGAAATATGCGAGTAAAACTATGGCTAAAGTTGATTTACAAGCTGCACTGCCGTAATAGCGTAACTCGGATGGGTCAAATAAGTTCTCTTCAATTTGTGAAGATAAACGGTTTTCAATTCATTCTGTTATAAATATCTCATTTTTCTACGTCTTTTCAATTTACCTTCTTTAAAAATACATTCATTTTTAATAAAAATGCATATTTAATATCATAGAGAGGATCTACGATAAGGACTTACCCCCTTGTAAAATCCTTGTAAATGTAAAAAAATGTTACTTGAAAACCCTAACTTAAAAATCAGCTTGTATAAAAAACATATAACTTTAATGGTTCTTAATTTAAACAGATTAAATTTTAAGTAGGTATACTCTCGCAAATTAATATATATATAATTATACAGGGTGTTCACGAAAGGGACTTACCACTCTTGAAAAATCTTTATTTATTGACCAATTTTGATTTTGTTTGATAGAAAGGTAGAATATAGTTAATTTCATTCTTCGACTGTAAGCATGTAACAAATGTAATTTTTTTAACAATATCCCAAATAAATGGGAATCAGTGCATTATAATTTTATCAAAATAATGAAATTAGAACAAAAGATATTGACTTTAACCTAAATATTGGTATTATTCGGTATATTTCGATAAATCCATCGAATTAACATACACTATTCAATACGTCGACGGTTATTACATAATATGTAATATGTAATATTATTACTGTATATTTATTAACTGTTGTCCAGTTATTCGCTGACAAGCTCTTTTGTTGGTTTCAATTTATTTTTAATATTTCAAAGAAAAGAGAGCAAAAAAAGAAATCCGAAGGAGCAATGTTTGGGAATCTTGGTGGTCAAAATACAAGAGAACTCGTTCGCCCGATCCAATGATTAGAACAGTTATTATTTTTCACAATGATGGCATTATAGATGAATGTTCGATAACGTTGTAAATAAAAATTGTAGCGATAATTAAGAAACTCATCAAATGCGTCTGTAATTTCATTTTGTAAAACTCTAAAAAACCAATTGCGGTCAAGTTTTCATAAAAAAAACATGAACCAATAATTTTTATATTTACAATGCCATAGAATTTTTTTTAGACACATTATTTTTTATTTTCTGATTCCTGTTGTGGATTATTTTCGTTCCCCATTCTACTATTTTGAGACGAGACACTACCGTTTGTTGTAAAAGTAAGTTTGTCAGTGTATAATATATTTTTTTAATTCAGAATTCTTTTACTACAATGGTACAAACTTTGCAGCCATAAACAGAATTCCATTCTTGAATCGTGATCTCCAGTTTCAAATATATGAAGAAGTTTTGCTTTAAAGATACACATTTTAGAAATAATTAAATTCCTACTAACATTTCTGAGATTTAAATACGGATTATCATTCAAATAACGAATAATCATTTGTTCTCATTCGTTCCATATTGATTAAAAAATCTGTTAATGGTAGCAATTGTTACGTTTCGAATGACATCGATTAAAGGTATTAGTCGCTTCACGAATACTACGCTTTTCATCATCAACTAATCTTATTATTTCTACTATTGTTAGTAAACAATATAAAAGTTTTTCAGGTTATTATTTTTCTCAATCTAATACTACAAACTTCTTAATTATTATTAATGACAGCTGGTAACTACAATAACTTTTTTTTCGTTATCACAGCATACTTTTTCATACAATTAGTTTGATTTGTTGATGCCTGTTTTGAAATAATGTCAATTGTAAGAAATTGTATAAGGGAAACATTAAATTTCATCACAAAAATATATAAAAAAATATAAATGAATTCAGTAGATTAAAATGACCAATATTTAGATTAAAAACAATCTCTCTTGTTCTGGTTTTGCTTGGTTATAGCTACAATTTTCAATCACAACTGGATTGAACACCTGTCCATAATGCTGCTATTGTGAGAAATTGGTTAAACAATAACTTTTCTAATCGTTGGATCGTGCGAAATGGTTCTCTTATATTTTGGCCGCAAAAAATTCCTAGATATTACGTCACCAAATATCTTTCTTTGGGGTGTGTCCCAAGATCCCAAACCAGAGGAAAGGTTCATAATCAGATCATATGGTAATTCGGTGGATTAATCGAAATGACCAATATTTAGATTAAAAACAATCTCTTTTGTCTGATTTCATTATTTTGATAAAATTATAAAGCAGTTATTCACATTTATTTGCAATATTGTTTAAAAAATTAATAAAACCCAAGAATATTTTTTTGCATACCTTCTATTCTGGAGCAATGAAATTCCGTACAGATAAGTGATCCTCTGAGAAAATCCATTGGTGATTATTTCTAAAAAAATCTCTAATACCGTCTCTACCGTCTATACAGACCTTGGAAAACTAAGCATATTTTTCAAGTAATATTTTTTCTAAACTTCAAAAACAACGAAAATATTAATACACGAAGTACGGAATTATTGAAATAATCAATTTTCCAACAGGTGAATAGGTTGCAGTGGACTAGTAAGTTGGTTTGCAATATCTCCTTTCTTAAACCTCTGTAATTTTTATTTGTCAAGTTTCAAGATTAGTTTATTATTTATAGACTGAAATTAACTCAGTCGAAACGACGGATAGAAAATGCCCCGGAAATAATTCGAGGAAAGAGATTTCGTAACAGGATGTACAGAATCGTGGATAAAATAAGCAGCCATATGTGCGAATGATACCAATGATGACGGTTTTGAACATTTTTTGTAGGCAAACCGACATCAAACAATATATAAAAGGTGTCTTTTTTAGAAGGAAAACCGTAACTTAAAAATCATCTTAAATCCCATAAAGAGGTCCCGTCGGATATATAGTTCCTTATTATACTTCCGAAAAAAAAATTCTGAAAAAATGGATTTATGTATGTCATTTTTGAAATAATTGTCTTCATTTAAGAATACGTAATTAAAACGGTACAATACAATGGTTAAAAGATATTTTCCATATTTTTTATGTTTATTGCTTTATTACTTTTTTGCTTATGTTACTTGAATGCCTCGTAAAGTGTCTAACGACTCGGGTCCGGAAACCACTTGACAAAAAAATAATAATAATTTCGAATTGCTGCGCCAATTTCCCATTCTTTCTTAATAACAATGTCCTGTTCTTTGCCTCCTACGTTCCAGGACGCGAAAGGAATATCTTTCCCTGTCGGGTTCTATTATTACTTTAAGGGCGCGATTTGTCATCTCGCATAATGGACGACACGAGACTGTAATAAATGGAGTGTTGCATATATACAGGGAGAGTAAACTGTTGGTATATTTTACATTGAGGTTGATCCACCGATATAAATTAGTGGGATTAGGTGTGTTTTATTTACGATCTTTAAAAGGGGTTGGCTTTCGGCTCGATTTTATAATGGGAGGTGTAGGGATTTCCGACTTTTATTGCGATAAACGGAAAGTCTTTTTAATTTTCTGTCTAATCTAGAGCTATTTATTTGTCTAATAGATTACGTTAAAAAAATGTGAAAGAAATGAAATGGATGTGACTGACCTTTGTTAGACACGTAAGGGTTCATGTTTTACTAGTTTACACACCTCGGAGTAGGATTTTACAGTTTTCTAGCCAAGAAAATTGGAAGACTGCATTGGCCATTGGCAAATTTCAGTTTAATTAGCAATTTTGTTAAAATGGCTATTTTAAGAACATTGCCTCTAACGTAAAAAAAAGAATCTTAAACATTGGATAATTCATTCTTTGGAGTGTTTAGTATTTATTAAGATAATGTTCAGTGCATACCATTTAAAATACTAATTCTTTCTGTTTTTGATTTGTCCATTTTAAAAATATTACGTTTTCTTGCAGGCTTTTTATTGAAAAAATTGCAATTTTTCTGAGGAAAAGCGAACTTTCATGTTTCAGGAAGATGATCTGATCTTTTTCATCATCTTACAGGACCAATGTTAAAACACTTTTGTTGTTAAGAATTACGACAACAAGTGAATATTTCTTCAAAAAGACGATCTGTATTAATTGTAATATTCTGTTAGAATCAATATCTTAATCTTTTTTAGTTAAAGTAACAAGAACTTTAGAACTTTTACTAGTCTTGTTTTGTTTTCGAAATCGAAAGATGTCTAATCATTTTTTTTAACGAAAACTGCATAATATAATGTGTCGAACTCTGGATCTACGATTTTTTTAAACCAAAAAAGCAAGCAAAAATTTAAAATTGACGCCCCTTCAGCATTTGAGATTAATAATTTCAAAGAGTTCACATAACAAATATACTTGTAGGTGGGATTTTTTGAATGCGTTTCATAATAATATAAACAATGGATGGTACGACGCGTCCTGAATGCTAGGTGCTTTAGTGAAATTAATTTTTTATTTAAACATATGAATTTGGCGCCCTCTTAAGTTCTCGCCTGGAACGGGCACCCCGATTTGCCCCTCGTTCCCTACATTCGCGCCTGAAGGTGTCTCAGAAATAGATCTCCAAAAGTTTCAAATGGTATTTTTTGGGTCAAAACATTACGATTTGGCTGAACAATCATTCGAAAAAAGTGTCTCATTTGGCCGATATTGATAGTCAAAGTCCTTAAAAAAACATGTTTTTTCTTATATCTGAAGAATGCTTCAATGGATTTCAATGAAACTGAGGGTACATTTATTCGTTAGTAGAGGGCTTGTTTTGATGTATCACTCATATTAGTCTCCGTGTAAGTAGTAATTCCTTGACCATCTTCGTATAAGAATGACTAGAACTTAAACTGGACAGCTGTATCTTATTGATTTTTTTATGATGATACATTGGCCTTTTATCTATCTTTTCAATCTCTTGGAAATTTCTTGTACGAATAACATTTCTAGCAGAAAAAATGATTTTCTTCTCTCATATGGAACATCAATTTGCAATCATTTCGATAATTGTCAATATCAGTGCTTGTCTTTATGGAAAATGTCACAAAAATTAATCAAAATCTCATGACGTTTCTTTGACATCGGGTAAGAATGGCGATTTCTAATGAAGAAATAGCTGATATGGTTAAAGTAATGCGTTTTGGCAGAGACAATCTGAGAGTTTGTGTTCGAATTTATGTTTATTAAATTTTGATTAACTTTTATGGCATTTTTCATAAATGATATAAGCGCTCGTATCGATAATAATTATCGATCACTTCTATAATTGAATCGTTTATTTCAGAAAGGTACTAACTAACATTTACCAAGTTTTGAGATATTCAATAAAAACTAATTAGAATGTTTGAAATGCATTGTAATAATTTATTTTTTGTTCTAAATAATTGCAATCGAGCAGCCTGAAAACAATATGTTTTCAGAACATTCTGTTTTTTGTTGTGTAATCGAAAAAAAAGACTTGGAAAAAAAATAAGTTAGTACCTTTCTCAAATAAACGATAAAATAAATAATAAAACAACAAGGAATTTTTATTTTTTTTTTCAAAAACAAAAAGCCGTTGTTGTGGTAATGTTATGTTTTATGTTCTACGTTACTACGACAATTAGAAAATTATATTATATAAACAAACTTGATCCCTTTTTTTTGGTTTTATTTAAGGAACTAACTAACTGAAATCAGTTAGTTCCTTTCTGCAATAAATCTCTGAAGTGCAAGAGTATTGCCAAAGATTGTGTTGAAGGAAGATGGTTCCTTTCAGCGCCAAACAATGCGTTTATACATATATGAAAAATACGAAAAGTGATAATAATCAAAAAGGCCGAAAATGTTAGTTAGTACCTTTCTGAAATAAACGATTTAATTATTATAGAAGTGATGGGAAATTGGTGTACCGTATGAGAACTATAGTATATGTATGTTAGTTGTAGATTGTATGGTCTCTATTAACTGAAATTTTGTTTGTTAACTAACCCAGTGAGATGATTCAAAACTTCGTCACAAAATTCTTACAAGCTTACATTTGTACGGTGTCGGTATCAGAAGTTTCTCAAACATCTTTTCAGCATGCTGAATGTTTTCAGCTAACCTTTATATTTGTTATTGTATGTTTGTATTGTTATCTTGATGTTTATGATTCTAGTTTTACTAATTGATGTTATACCACAGACCAGGAAGAAAGAAAAATGCAATTAGAAATAGCCACAACCGTTTTCAACATCAATTTCATTTAAATATTTGAGTTATTACTTAATTGGACGAGTATTTCTAATACAAAGGTTTCCCAGTAAACTGTATTGCAATTATTGGGAAGAATCAGTTCTTGGGTTTCTAGAGACTACACCATTGGCAACGGGAAAAGCAATAAGGTTTATGCACGTGACTGCTTGTAAGATCTTAAATGTAAAATACACCTATGAAAATCACTAAATTCGTCGAGGTGAACCTCAATTACGGTCTGGTGGAGCCTTGGACTTATTTCTTTTGAATTTTGTCCACCAGCAGAGAACAGCCTGTTTTTGAAGATACAAAAAAACGTCAAAATAATTAAAAAAAATCCCTCCCTCAATTTTTGCTCTATGGTTAGTACACATCCAATATACTATCCATATTTTAAAATTAAATTAGTCTTCTCACTAATAATATTTACTTCCATTTGATTTCAGTTTTTCGCAAGCCCAAACATAAATTTCGGAATTTATTGGTAAATAACCTTCTAACTTCTTACTCGGTTATTACGTTAATGAACAAAGGCACGTATTTTGGGGGCTCATTGTTCCGGTAAAAGCCCTATTTGTCATTCGTAGAAAACGAGGACTGGAAGGAACGAGAGGGGGGGATCCTCAACCCACCTAGAAACACGGAAATATAACAAATGGAGTGGTTCACAAACCGCGAACATAACCGCAATAGTCGATATTGTAAACAATATATCATCCGCATAAGTAGGTATTTTGAAACTCGCCGCCCATAAATTCTCAAATTGCACACGTTGCAAGAAAGTTTCGCTGACCGTTCGTGGCTTTTCTGTTAAAAATTACTGTTTCCAACATTTATCATATGCCATAGTTTTTTAGGTTTATTTTATAAAAAAAAACTCAAAACAAGATAAAACATTTATGGATAAATCAATAATTTAGGTGATTGGGTTACTGTTAGTTTTTTGTTTAGAATGTCTATACCTAGATTTCCTGAAATAATTATTTTAGAGCGAATTCCACCAATTTAGGTAGGTGGGAATTTCAAACTAGTTCCACCAGGACTTGACCCACTTTAATCTTTCCAAATTATTCAATTTGACTGGAAACTTTTATGCAGATTTCGTATTTTCAATATTCCCACATACCAAGTGGCTCTCTCATTTTTCTACAGAGTTGATATATTTATTATGGAAACAGCTTTTTTACTACATCTAGCTTAATTTCTAGTAGTTTCTAATAGTTTTTCTCATAGATGTAGCTTTTAGCGACTTAGTTTATCTGTATTTAAGTATTCTGGTTTAGAATTTCCATAAAAATCGATTTGGTTTCGCGTTTCTGCATTTTTTTGGTCTCACTAGATTGATATCCCTAGATCCAATCTCGTTGTTTCGTATCCCTAACAATTTAGACTTTAGGTAAGTATGCTTTGAAGTGCATACTGCACTGCAAAGCTGCGAAACGTACCTACTATTTTTTTGAGTTTCTAATAAAATTTCCGTATCCAAATATCAACAGATTTTAATTTTTCAGCTCTATCTTTTAGAGTAAGTGATACAATTAGAGTATATGTATGTTGTTTTTACATAGGTCCATTTTTTGCGGAAGGAATTTATAAATGCTCTAAAAACTAACTTTTTCTGATTCAATTCTATTTATTATTTTGTCATTGAGGTCATATTTCGGTGCATTTACCTGGTATTCCTAAATCTGCGATTTATTTTTTTACTTAATTGATTAAGTAAAAAATTGAATGCATCTGTATCATTATGATACAGATATGATACTATCATATCTGTTTTAATAATGGACTACCTAAGTGATGACGTCACATAAGTCATTAATGTCAAAAAATCTTTCCAAACAAAGCAGATTTGTATGTGAAGTAGTCATTTAGGCAACTTAAATTATTAAATTAGTGATATCTTATAACAAATTAATATAATAAGTAATAAATTTTTTCAAAAACTAATGAAAATTTATTTTCAAAATTTTGACGGAAAATGTCAACAAATTAAGCGACAACCATGTAACAAAATGTTGTTGGGTTTAGACATTCAAATATTTTTTATCCTTTGTTTGCACATTAAAATAATTACGATTTGTTGTTTTACGTAAGGCGATTGCCAATCGTTACATTCTGTGACGTGCATAAAAAGTTACATGATTTTTACTATAATAAATAACATCTACCTATGGGAAATTCAATGAAAATTCTGCTTTGTTTGGAAAGGTTTTTTGACACTAATGACTTATGTGACATCAGACTTAGGTAGTCCATTGCGATATTACATATACAGGGTATCTTTGAAATATCTGTGATTATTTAAATCAGTAAAAATTGACAATTTCCTGAGTAAGGGAAATTGTCAAATTTTACAAAATCCTCTCTAATAGGGCCTTAAGTACTTTTTTAAAATGATTTATAAAATCTTGATACGTCACTGATTGGGAACCCATTCAATTAATATTGACCGTAAAATAATTTTTTAAATTCGTCTAATTGTCATTTCGCTTGGTGTGAAGTCCCAATCCAAAGCCATAGCATAGCAATGCTGGGACCGATTCATTAGTATTGTTATAAATTGATTATTCATTATTATAATAATAAATAATATATTTGCCCTATATGTATTTAAATTTGTTGAGAAATTGTTGTATACTTACATTTAATTTAGGCTTGTGTTACTTGTCAATACGCCAGCATTTCCGAAGGATTCTGGTTACTACAAAATTATTCTCAAAGGTAGACGTTAGAGATGCCCGGTTACTAAAAAAACCGGTTATTATTTTTGTCAAAGAACTTTATTCATAAGTTTTCACCGAACGAAAATAACCATACATACATATAAATATAGACCGCCAGTTGTCCGCCATTAAGCGATCTAGGATGTAGCGACACCAGTTCCCGGGTCGGAGACTAATGGTACCATTATTCGATGACATGCATGTGCAAACCTAATTTTAATTTTGAATTTTACTTTCCGTTCAACTGTCAAGTAATCCATATGGATTATTTCCAGTTATTTCGATTATTTATGGTATATTTTGCGATATATTGGATTATTTCGTTTATTTCAAAATTTGCTGGCGAGGTTATGTCTAGTTTATGATGGTAGACTTCTGAAATTTTCTTTTTTTCAAATATACAACACCAAAGATTAGTATCATTATACTTCGTTTCAGTTAAGAATGTAGTGTGAAGAAGCATAGGGACTAAAAATGCGGTTCTGGATTGGCTTAGAAACGAGCCCGATTTATCCTATAAAATATTTTTTCCACGTGATGTTGTAATTATTTAGCATTCACATTGAACGTTACGATTTTTTTATCGTGTAAATCAGGCTCACTTAGCTCCACCTACTACTGCATTCTTAACTGGAATAGACTTTAGTCGCCCAACCGGGAACTGGTGTCGCGATATCTTGGATCGCAAATTTAACATTGTAGGTATATAGTGAACTAGCAGCCCATATTTATATAGTCAAAGAAAATAATTGATTAATCGGTTAACCGGTTATTTTTAAAATTTTCTTAAAAATACCATATACTGATAAGATAAACCGTAAACGTTGTCAACAACCAAATTGATAAAAGCAGAGTGGTAGAATAGTTTAAATAGAATGGAAAACTGAGACCTAGCCTCTTTTTCATCCCTTCTAATTTTTTGACGTTGACACTTGATGTTTTTCAGAACAGAAATACCAGAAAGTAATTTATGATTTTACGTGTCTGTTTCTCTTTGCCTTTTCTATATTAAGGTTTATTATAAAAACTAATTATTAAGCAAGAAATAACCGGATAGAATATTATAACCGGTTATCGGTTAAAATCGGAAACAAAAAGGAACCGATTATAACGGGTTAATCAGTTTGACAATAACCGGTTATTGCTATTACCAATTATTTTTAGCCATCCCTAGTGGACGCTCAACTTTATTCATTATTCTACACTGAAAATAATTAAAATGGCAGGATTTTCAAACGAAGAATTAACTGAAATTGTGATGTGTTATGCTTCGGTTAGGGAAATTGCCCCCCAAGTTCGTATCCTTTCTGAAAAACGTTGTCAAAATCGCCGCGTAATAAACAAACTTACGTTTCTATTTGTTGTGCAATATTTAAGAGACACTGATAGCTTTTCGTGACAAACTTGTGATAAAGGCCGAACTGCTTCCCCGTTGAAAAATTTTCAAATTTGTATTGGAAATAACGGTATGTATTTTGAGCACTTCCTATGACGAATACAGTGTATCCGAAATTCGATCCCCACTATGAGGTTTTCGCTTATTATGATTACAGCTGGAGAAACTTTAAATGGCGAAAGTCTTGAAAAATTTCAATATCTCTTTAATGCTACTTTCAAAGTTCTCGTAGTCCTCATACTATCAAAGATATTAGTGAAAATGTATTTTTTTGACATTTTTAAAAAAGTGCTACACTTGTTTAATTTGATGTACATTTTTTAATGAGCACATTGGGCACTTTTTTAGTGCGTTTCTTATGGGATTATCAGAAAATTTCGATTTTCATTTGTTTTTGAGGAAATACTATAATCTTTGTTATTTCTATGGGCGCCTTATTGGATTTTTCCAAATTGGATAGAGCTTTTTTTGTTTTTCTACTGATGTTTGACAACCCTACCTTGTATTATACAGGGTTATTGGTAATTCGACGTATTCCTTTGAGGAGGTGATAGAATACATGATTTTGAGTTGATTTAACCAAACATACCTATATANGTTAAAAACAAATTAAAAATACATAGTTGAAAATAGAAAGAAAGTTTATAATCATATTAGGGTTTTTGGCGAAAAATCTTAATATTTTACGAAATATTTCTTTTCTTAAAACATTTTCTAAACATTGAATCCGCAGATGTCATTCATCTTATAATGCCTTCCATGAATGCTCCTCATTATAAATTACTCTTAATCGAAGTTTGCGTTCTAAATAGCCTCATATGATATGTTCCCTAGAATTTAAATCCAGAGCTTAGGAGTCTCAACACCTTTTTACAAAAACCAGCTTGTTACTAGACGACAAGAGTGCTTACAATTAAGGCCGCTGCACAATTGATCCATAACAGGAACAGTAGCATTAACAGCAACGGTGACATCAACGTCAATGTGCCAAATTATTATTGAATTAATTGTGCCACCGTGGTACATTCTACGTGCCATTGATTATTTTGCGGTCACAACAATAAGAATTTCCCTGGCAAATTCAGTGAATTTTAGTGTTGGAAATTGTTAAAAACCCCATATTGCAAATTTTACTTTTCGTCAATTAATTGTGCCGCTGCGGCACATTGACGTTGATGTCAACATTGCTGTTACTGCTACTGTTCCTGTTACTGATCAATTGTGCAGCAGCCTTTATTATAGTGTTGAAATCTCCATATTAGGTATTTATTTTTCAACAAATGGCAATATCGTGTTCTGGAAAATACCGTTTGTACATAGGCCGATTCATGTTCCCATTTATTTTGAATAACAGATCTGCCCCAGATCATTATGATATCACCTTCATGTTTCCATATACGTTTTTGGTATTTTATGGCACATATTTTACCTACTGGTCTTCGAACATATGATCTATCGTCAGAACCAAAAATTTTGATTTTACTTTCGTCGCTCCATGGTATGGGATTCGATTTTGAAGTGTTCCAGTCTAAATGATTATTAGCAAATTGTATCTTATTCTCCCGATTTCTTTTTGAAAACAAGAATTTCCTGATTGTAGCTTTTTCTAGAAAATCAACTTTACAAAGGCGTCGACTCACAATGCGGTCAGTTATAGTAAAGTTAAAATTTCACGAATTTCCTACTTTAACAATCGAGATGATATGTGTAGGTAGACCTTTCACCGACATTCATTTAATGCACTTTTCTATACAATATGTTTCATAATTATAGACCGATATTTCACAGGGTGACTCTGTTTTATTCTAACGATATCAAGAAAAGTTGCTATAAACACGGTATCCAAAATGTTTTCTCAACGAGATACAAAGTGTTAAATTTGAAAAAAATTCTGGTTTTTTAATTTATTTACTACGTTTTTTTAAGGTAAACCATTCAAATTTCGTATGCAATATAACACGAATAATCTCTGTCCCCAGGCCTTTTAATAATTTGACACAATCTACAAGGTGTTATACTTTTTGGAAACACAATTACTTGATCTGATTGTCACAATAAATAAGATAACTTCGATCATTTATTTACCTTCCTCAAATAAAAAGCAAAATTAAAATCTTTCCATGCTTTAAAAAAACTAATAACAATTATTTAGGTTTAAATATCTGGACTTTAACGTTTTTAATAAACTTTTGCATTATCTCTTTTAAAGATGTCTACTGCTAGACGAAACGCCACGTAAAGATTGTTGAATCGATATGTTTGGTGCTGGTTGCATTCTTGACACTAATTTGTGGAAATGACTCACATCAGGCGATTTACCTCGGAAAAGGCTTTTCTTTTTTTAAAAAGCCTTTTGTAATGGGCCGTAACTCTTTTGAGGAACATTTCCGGATCTAATATTATAAAAATGTCTTTCCATATGGTTGTTTTAAAGGGGAATCAACATCTTTTGTATGTCAAAATTCTTTCTCTGTATTTATACATGCAGAGTGATTCCGGAGGAATGAGAAATACTTTAAGGGTAGATACAGTTATAGTTACATTTCAATTGTCACTCATTTTTAAAATATAACAATTAGCTACATGTATTTTGTTGTGTAATGTATAATGAGACCCAATAGATCGGCCGGCAAGGTCTCCGGATTTAAACTGATTCGATTATTTTCTTTGGGAGTGTATGAAGTCATTGGTGTATGCCAAAAGATAAGATACAATGGAAGTTTCACTTGACCGTATTATGAATGCTTGACCGCATTATTGGCAGCAATAATAAGAAATAATCCTGACATTATTAAATATAGGCTTCGTGATATTGACAAAATAGCAAATAAGTGTATTGAAATTGAAGGAAAGCTTTTTGAATATCTTCGTTAATCTTTTACACTTTTTGATGTTTTTCTACTAATTTTTCCCCTTAACACTCAAAAATCGGTTTTTATTTATTTCAATATTCGTTAATAATCGGATTAAAATCCATGAATTTATTTAGCCTATTTTGCCCTCTGTATCTACTCTAAGAATGTTTTCCATTGTTCCAGAATCCATCTGTATAAGTTTTTGAATTTTCAATGAAATTTTATAAAAAAGTTTTACGGGTGTAAAAAGGTAATTTCAGTGAAAATCGAAGCTCGTTTCCAACATTATGGGTGCTCTAAGTTAAGAATGGCTTTTAAATCTGATTAAAAGTATATCTAAATTGTTTATTTTAGAAAAGCTGTGGAAAAAATCCTTTTATTTAGTAGGTAATTACTAGATTACAGGATTGCAGGAAATTTTTATTTATTAAGAAATTCTTACTTATACTTACCTTTTCCTTTCGATAAGTTATAAGGTAGCTTATTTACTAGAGGATGAAAATGACAAATTTCCTTAATTTGTCATACTGGGATTTTTTTGGTATTAAATCGTTTTTTATTTGTAGTCAACATAAAAATGGTAAACAGAGAAACTTATTTCTTAACATGCTATATATTACGACATATTACGATCAAGTTCTGTATCTGGAAAAGAGCCCTCTGATAAGTTTGTAAAAATAAAAAATATTCAAATGGGCATTTTGGATATATTATTTACAATACGTTCGGATAATTACAATTTTTTACCTGTAATAATTAACAAGAAATTTAGTAAATTCAAGGAATTTGTGATACCCGGTAGGCTGTTCCGTAAATTTTTTAAAAATTATAAAAGGTGCTATTAAATAAATTAAGAAACAATTAAATTTGGTATTATTAGAAATCACTTCTGACAGTAGTCTCAATTTCTCTTTCAAATAATATGTAAAAGTATGAATACCCATTGTTCTTCTGTTTTGTTACCTTTGCCATTAAAAATGAGAGGCATCATTCATCATGAAAGCGCTGCTATTTTTTGGGAGAAAATCCCAGAATGAAAGAGAAGACAGCAATAAAATTCATCATCTGGAAACTATAATGGTATAAAGTATACATACCGGGTGTCCCTTATTGTAAGGACCACACATAAACACGACATAGAACCTTTGAAAATAAAAAAATCTATTTAAATAAACATGGGGTCGGGGAACGCTTAATTTCTGACCTGGAGTTCTCAAAAGAGTTTTTTTCTTTACCATTTTATATAAAAATATTACTTTATTAAAATTTTTATCATCCTTATTAATAAAAATTTACTCAGAACTTAGATTTCCTATTTTGGCCATATTTGCCAGAGCAAGAAAATTAATGAGACGATTCCAGAAATGCCGTGCATTAGATTGGAAAAATCAAGATTGCAATGAAATGGAGTTATCAGAAAGGCCTATAGGTATTTTTTAAAGGAAATTGAATTCTGAATTTAGGCTCTATGGAAAAATTCATATTTCCAATGCCGTATCATTATTTAATTAAATTAAATATAATTCAATCCCCGCAACTCTACTACTATTTACTTAGAGGGACATTAATTTTAACACAATACAACGTCCTTTAGACTAATGAAATGTATTAAATTTGATTCACATATTGTTATTAGTTTGAGAAAAAATCTAAAGAAATACCATATTTTTTGAAAATTTTAACATCCTGTAGGTCGGAAAATGATCATTTCTCGACCTATGTTAATATAAATTATTTTCAATGTTTACATTCCGTCACAATAAAAAATATTTTTAAAATTCAATATTTTCCTTAGAAAAAGTGACTATTTTCTTTTTGTTTTCTATTAATTTTTACAATAAAAATGAGAATCATAATTCTTCGTGGACAATCCTTGCTTTTTTTTCTTCGGGAAGGTTCCAAACGAATTAGTTTTGAGGAAAAATCTCAACGAAGTTTAATCAGGTTCTTTAATCGTTATTTCTAGCTTTTCGAGTTTGACTCGTAAATTGTGATTTATTAAATACACTGTATAATACTCATCTAATTGTAAGATAGGAGCATCGCTATACATTCTTTCATTCTTTTACAGTGTCTACATTTTTGTGCCGAAAAAGTGCCTATGTATATATGCAACAGAATCTAACCATGTTATGTTGTCGCGTAATTTTCATACAACGTTGTTCAATAATGTTGATAAAGTTGCGATATGATTTAATTCGCAGCGCAGCAAAATACTGTGGTGTAACATCAACATGTAAGAGCCCAAACATAAAAAAAATCAAAATATTGCAATGTAATACTGTCGTGTAACATCTCTTTGATGTAACAAGGAAAAACCGACAACCGATGGGACGCTGTGATGTTACGTTGTTACATCACACTTAATATGCGATGGCATTATCATACAATGTTTTTGTTTTACGCTGTTGCATGGTAAGTTATGCAACAAAACATTATAACGTAACGTCTTCGCGTATTCCGACAACTTCCGACAGCGTAATATAGTACTAATACTGTATCTCATAGACCTTTCCATGTTGCATCAAAGGGATGTTATAGAATGGCGTTTCATTATGATGTTCCTTGCATGTTTATATGTCGTCAAACATTTTTCATGTCTAATCCTTACAGTTACCATAAATATGCATTAAACTTAAAAATTAATTGTCTAAATTCCAGCGATAATGTAATATTAATTTAGTATTGTTATTAGTAAGAAGAAAAAGGTCAATTTTAGGTACAAGTATTTTGAAAGATGGTGAAAATAACTTGAAATAGTAGTCAATGTTTACAGTAACTCGGGTGGTACGGTAACTGTTTCAAAGTACCTGTTATCATAAAGATTCTCTTACATTTCTGGAGATGTATTGCACTTCTCTTCTTAAATTAAATTGTTTCAATTTCATTTAATATGCGGAAACCGCTTCCTTAAGAGTTTCAAATTGTTCTTCTTGCTTTTATCCTTATCAAATACAGGGTAGTCAATCGAAATGGAAACAGATACATTTTTAGATAATTAAAATACTCTTTTTTTTAGGGAAGCGCTTCTCGTCATTTTAAATAGAGAAGGAAGCCAAGTAGCACATCATTTTCAAACCCTTAAAATTTTCTATACTAAATTGTGAAAGTTAAGTCGATAGTGATGTAGTAATCGAGCTTTGAAATAAACTGAAACCTCTAAAAGTGAAGAATGTGGGCGTTAGGTAAAATTGTTGAAAATAAGTTTTCATTAATTTCACACCTTAATAGTCGTTTATTGATATATTTAACTTTGGAAAAGTTGCATCTCAACGTGTTCAGTATATACTGAATTAAAAAAATTAAATTAAGTTAATTCTGAACAAGTTTTCTTAGTAACATTCTGCTGAAATATTGACCCAAAAGGTACTTTACCTGAAAAGAAAATCGTTTTTCCTTCATAGCCAAGGCTAACTTGATTTGCAAAAACTCAAAATATACTCCAAATTCGTTTCAAAGCAAGCAGGGCTTAATGCCAGAATTACAAAATAAAACTCAAAAATTTTTGGTTCATTACACTTCTTGTAACATCAATCGGTGGACACCCTGTATGTTCGATAAGAAAAAAAGTAGTCCTCATTTTCTCTCAAACTGGTAAATTTGTAATCTTACTTAAAACCATTTAAATTTATATTTCACTGTCTTCATTTATTAATAGATTTTCCATTATCCGTTTTCTGTTATGTACACTTCTGTAGTTAAAGGAAAGTGTTCCAAAATTTCTGAACTAATTATATTACGTACTTGCGATGGAGCTGCCTTGTGTCGCTAGTGAAATCTCTTAGCTGTAGTATTGGCGTTTTCATTTTTCCAAAAAAAAAAGGCAATTTCAGCTATTAACTAAACGACTTTACTTTCACAGTACGATACACACAATCTATTTTGAGAGAATTCGAGAAAAGAGAATATTCGTTACGATTATTATAAATAAAAATTGTAAATTATTTCTTATCAGTAAATACATATTTATCATTTTTTATATTGTTTACGTGAATAAAATTTAATTAATATGGAATGATTTTCTATCGAATTGCAAGTTTATAGATTTGATAGGTAATGTATTCTTTTTTTTGACTGGGTATACAATGAACACATTGAGATACAATTTTTCCGAAAGACGCTAAATATCGATAAACCACCATTGAGATGTGGAATTAATTAATAAATATTTTATATATTTTTCCCTAATGAACCTATTATTCCCTTTTACAAGTTTCCATTTGTTTCAAAGCTCAATTTCTATATACCATCATTGATTTAAACTTCGAAATTTAGATCCATTGCATATAGAATTTCAAGGGCTTTAAAATGATATGCCACTTGACCTCCCTTTCCATTTAAAATTTTAGTGTTTGATTTCGGCCCCGGAAGGGTGTTGGCGCGGCAGAGTTTATCAGTTTCCGAGGAAATGAGAATACTGTTTATTTACTATTATTTTACTATTTTATTAGTTGAATGCATAATGTTTCTTTCCAAAGTTAAATCTATCAGTAAACGATTACTAATGTGTGAAATTAAAGAAAAATCATTTTAGACAATTTTACCTAATGTTATTCATTTTTAGAAGTTTAAATTTATTTCAAAGCCTTATTTCTACGTCATCATCAACTTTAATTTTCTATATTTAGATTCATTACATACAGAATTTTAAAGGCTTTAAAATGATGTCCAGTTGGCCCCTCTTTTCATTTAACATTTTAGGGGTTGCTTTCACTCCCAGAAGGAGATTGACACGAAAGAGTAGGGTATAGCAAAAATAAATGTACCTCCGAAAACGAAAATCGACGAGTCCGAGTATTTCCCTAAACAATAACATTAAGTATCCAAAAAGGCCTGTGTTTTGTTTTCGATTGACCATCTTGTGTCGGGTATCAATGGAAATCGTAAGTGGGTAAATGCGGTAGAATTTATATGCATGAAAACTCTAAAATTTGAAGAGTCAAAGTTGCTAGGTGAGATAAAATGTTTGTTAACATATGTATATCGACTGATCTCTATTGTTAATCCTTTTTTAGGTGCCTTTCCTTAATCACACCAAGACCTTGACCAGGTAAACTGCCGTATATCATTCTTCAGTGACATAACGAACGTCGATCTTTAAGTAAAATTCCTGTCTTAAATTCATTTTGAATAAAGTAGGGAACCATTTTCTTTTCTTTCTCAGTTTCAAAAAAAATTGCACTTTTTAGTGACGTTTTAGTGTCACAGTGTGCAGGAATCCTCTATACATATGTACGGAGGATTCCTTATGAGTAAATGACATTTACTAATTTATGAGAAACCCTACTCACACCTAAGATCGTTTCCTCAATTATTCAATTACTAATTGTACTCCCACAATTATATTTTACTGTTGTTTTAGATATACTTGAATCATAAAATGTGGAATATAAGCGACCAAGAGTATTCTTGTTTTATTTCCACTATAAAATGCAAGGCAAAACTACTACAACTTAAAAGCAGGGGTACTCCTTTTTTTGAAACTGCACAATACCCATTAATTTACTGCAATTTTTCGTTTCGTTAAGATGGAAGACATTTAAACTAACCCATATAAGCCATCTGCGTATATTAATATAAAAGATGTCTTAAAGCTTCATTTTGTTAAATCTCATTTACTGATTATTATGAAACAATTGAAGAACTTGAGAAAATTTTATAACAAAACTTTTACAACTCACAACAATAAAAAAGTGATCTGCATTTTTTGATAAACACTCGTAGGTATATAGAGAATTTTCAACTGATTGACTTAAAATATCATCTTGAATAATTGTAATTTATATTTTTTCCGAGACAAAATAAATTTATTAAGATACAGGAATATTGAGTTTCTATTCCTAGGCAAAATCTTATTAAACATATATATGTATTCATTAACACTTAAGTAAATATACATATTTTCTTTTTTCTCCAGTGCTAAGTTTTAATTTGCAGCTTCAGAATATTAATTTTATCGTTAACCTAAAATGCTAATTTTAGAAGAACCTTGATTGTGTCTATATTCGGCATTACCAAATTTCCATTTTTCAATTTGCTTATAGTACTGAAGAATTTTAAATCATTTATGCAAAATAAAAAAAGTGAATATGGAAATAAACGTGATTTAAAAACTATTTTCAAATATCGTTATCAGAATTATTTCAGGCGAAAACTTTCAAGTAATTTCCTAGGTCTAACATAGTCGGNCTGTTTATTTACTATTATTTTACTATTTTATTAGTTGAATGCATAATGTTTCTTTCCAAAGTTAAATCTATCAGTAAACGATTACTAATGTGTGAAATTAAAGAAAAATCATTTTAGACAATTTTACCTAATGTTATTCATTTTTAGAAGTTTAAATTTATTTCAAAGCCTTATTTCTACGTCATCATCAACTTTAATTTTCTATATTTAGATTCATTACATACAGAATTTTAAAGGCTTTAAAATGATGTCCAGTTGGCCCCTCTTTTCATTTAACATTTTAGGGGTTGCTTTCACTCCCAGAAGGAGATTGACACGAAAGAGTAGGGTATAGCAAAAATAAATGTACCTCCGAAAACGAAAATCGACGAGTCCGAGTATTTCCCTAAACAATAACATTAAGTATCCAAAAAGGCCTGTGTTTTGTTTTCGATTGACCATCTTGTGTCGGGTATCAATGGAAATCGTAAGTGGGTAAATGCGGTAGAATTTATATGCATGAAAACTCTAAAATTTGAAGAGTCAAAGTTGCTAGGTGAGATAAAATGTTTGTTAACATATGTATATCGACTGATCTCTATTGTTAATCCTTTTTTAGGTGCCTTTCCTTAATCACACCAAGACCTTGACCAGGTAAACTGCCGTATATCATTCTTCAGTGACATAACGAACGTCGATCTTTAAGTAAAATTCCTGTCTTAAATTCATTTTGAATAAAGTAGGGAACCATTTTCTTTTCTTTCTCAGTTTCAAAAAAAATTGCACTTTTTAGTGACGTTTTAGTGTCACAGTGTGCAGGAATCCTCTATACATATGTACGGAGGATTCCTTATGAGTAAATGACATTTACTAATTTATGAGAAACCCTACTCACACCTAAGATCGTTTCCTCAATTATTCAATTACTAATTGTACTCCCACAATTATATTTTACTGTTGTTTTAGATATACTTGAATCATAAAATGTGGAATATAAGCGACCAAGAGTATTCTTGTTTTATTTCCACTATAAAATGCAAGGCAAAACTACTACAACTTAAAAGCAGGGGTACTCCTTTTTTTGAAACTGCACAATACCCATTAATTTACTGCAATTTTTCGTTTCGTTAAGATGGAAGACATTTAAACTAACCCATATAAGCCATCTGCGTATATTAATATAAAAGATGTCTTAAAGCTTCATTTTGTTAAATCTCATTTACTGATTATTATGAAACAATTGAAGAACTTGAGAAAATTTTATAACAAAACTTTTACAACTCACAACAATAAAAAAGTGATCTGCATTTTTTGATAAACACTCGTAGGTATATAGAGAATTTTCAACTGATTGACTTAAAATATCATCTTGAATAATTGTAATTTATATTTTTTCCGAGACAAAATAAATTTATTAAGATACAGGAATATTGAGTTTCTATTCCTAGGCAAAATCTTATTAAACATATATATGTATTCATTAACACTTAAGTAAATATACATATTTTCTTTTTTCTCCAGTGCTAAGTTTTAATTTGCAGCTTCAGAATATTAATTTTATCGTTAACCTAAAATGCTAATTTTAGAAGAACCTTGATTGTGTCTATATTCGGCATTACCAAATTTCCATTTTTCAATTTGCTTATAGTACTGAAGAATTTTAAATCATTTATGCAAAATAAAAAAGTGAATATGGAAATAAACGTGATTTAAAAACTATTTTCAAATATCGTTATCAGAATTATTTCAGGCGAAAACTTTCAAGTAATTTCCTAGGTCTAACATAGTCGGTTTTATAACAAAAATAGTCATTAAAAACTTGATTCCTTTAACGTAATTTTATTATAAGCTACTTATATTGTGTGACATAGAAATTGCAACATTCAGTATACGTTTTCAAATATAAACGTCTAATTTCTATGTATATTTGTTTATTGGTCGCATCAAGTATATACAAGTATATAGTATCACTTTCAAAACTTTATTTTTTTTTAATTTGTGATAAAATAAATAAAAACTAATTTTGAGAAATTACTATGCAGTACATGAGGATTTATTATTTCATCGAGGTTTGTAAAGTACTTAAGTATAAGATATAATTATGGATGAATCGATTACCGTTTTACCATTTTCCATTGCTTCCATTTTAATTGCTAATGCCAAGTAAACCATAAAATAAATAAAGCCATAAAGCCATATTTGGAATGGTACAAAGAACGACTTCCATGAAACTGCTAGTGGATACAGTTCTTCATTTTTACTAACAAGTCACGTTTTTCTTTGTAAGCTTCTGACGACTATAGATGCCCCCACCAAAGACGTAGAAACAAGTTCCTCCAGTTTTGCATGAATTGCGATACTAACTAGAAATGATATTTTAACGGAATGTCATGATAGTTGGTAGCAGGTTACTTCTAGTTTTAAAGGGATAAAAAAATTACCGCTTACAATTAGTGTTACACTATTAATATGTTACGACCTATGTCGTTCGTTTGCCTTCATCAAATGTAAGCCCTGATTTTTCATCAAGATAACGCTCGACATCTGTTACTAGAGGTTTCCCCAAGAAGCTAATATAAACCTAATTTTATGCAAGATCACCTGACCTATTATCTAATAGATGGGTTTAATATGATGAATAGAAGGCTTACTCAGGTATCTCATGTTCAACTGGATGGACGACAATTACGTCATAAGATTAGATTATCCTGGGAGAAACTATCATAAGGAGATATGTATGCCTCTAAGAGTTGAAAAGTGTCCAAATATGAATGGAAATCAAACACATTCCAAATTAATTTTTCTGCTTTTCCTTTTAATAAATTTATTTAAAAAATCATCAATATTTTTTACTTACCCCAGTCTTTCCTTAAAATACCAGAAACATATTTTTACAATTACCCTTTTCCTGATTCCAGAACAAATTGTAGAGAATGCATATCTCAGAAATCTTAAACCGTGGCCTACGTCCGTTATATTTATTATTTGCAAACTGATATAATGAATTTAGAACATTCTTATATTAATCTTATGTAATTTTTTGCAGGTACGTACAAAGCATATCGAAAATTTGAAATATCAAGAAATTTTACCTAGAAATGATACACTATCGTCTTCGAGAAAAATTGGTTTAAGAGTAGATGTATCCACAATTCTGTGAGTATAAAAATTTAAAACTGTTTCATAATCATAAGGCGTGGTCATGTCTTTCGTTCCTCTTTAATACGCTAAATATTTCCGATATTTTCATGTAACTTTTTCTGCATTTTCCTCGTTTTTACTCGACTGACGCTATAATAAATTTTCAAATAGCGAGATAAGAGACATGAATTTTAGTTGTCCGCCACAGCTCGAATATATTCAAAGTTATATTTCATGCGAAGGCAGCCCAATTATATAGTTGTTAAATTTTTGTAGAATCACTTAGACCAAACAGAATCTAGATTGTTCAAGGTGTAAAACATAGTGTTTTAGAAACTATTTTCATTGATCGGAAGAAAGAAAAATGAATAAGCATAGTCGAATCAATTGGTATGAATTAATGTGTAGAGTTTCCAGTTTTTATTTAAATCAGCCTTCACAAATCACTGTCTATTCAAAATGATATATCATATGTGAGACATGACAATATAGAACAGAACTTTTCTTCAAATTAATTACTCGGCCAAAATTAATATTATGATATTGAATATTGTTCTGGAAACATGTTTTTTAACCCAATGTATTAACATGTGAATATATTACATGTATGCTGAACCCAGAAAAGCAACTTCGTCCAAATAGTTTCAAAGAAGCCAAGACTGAATTCAGAATTACTCTAGATCAGAAAAACTACTTGAAGCAAAAACTGAGAAGAGCATTAAAGTTACCAAAGGCCATTAGATCGATGACTAACTATCCCTGCACTTGCTAAGAAAATTAGAGAAACCAAAACTATAGTGTTTATGAAAACTGAAGAATGAAACATATTTCTATACGATCAATTTCCAGACTCTTTACCAGAGCAAAATCTGACAAGGAAAGAAATTTGTTTAAACCATTTCCATAGTGGTTTTTTTTATGAATTATCACAGGCACGTAGACTTTAGTGTCGGAAATCTTTCGTGAAGAACGGAATAATACAGTGAGTTAACAAAGGTTTCCCGCTTCCGTAGAAGGATAAAATGCAATCGTTTTCTGGAAAGTTGATTGCTACTGGTTTTTCGGACTGCAAATAAATTGTATTTGCATGGGAAAAGGATCTACAATTAATGGGAGTATTTACGAAAGGACTATATACTATATATATATCAATTTTGAATCAGGCTATTAGAGAAAAACGTCCGAATTCATGGAGAAACAAAACTAGCACGACAATTCCACCGTCCACAAGGCTGACATAGCTCGAGCCATTATTAAAAGCTGTGTGATTCATCCAGTTGCAATATCCACTTTATATAGTATATCCCCGAATGGATTGCACGACAGGAAAAATAGACCAAATATTTCAGAAATTTGAAGCATTTTTTTAAAGTTATAGCCTACCTACTAATTTCACTAAAATCGGTCGTACACAGAGTAAATTCTAACGAACAACCTTAAAATGTTTTACAGTGAAGTGCCCTTGTTTGAAAAGTTGGAAGAAACGTTTACCACAGAATCCTACTTTAAATCCTACTTATTTAGAGTATAAAATTTATACATTTAATGTAAAATATCAAATCATTTAAATATTTTATTTCAAAACAAAAAAACAAAATAAATATTATAATTGATTATTGAATTGATGTGATGTACTAGCAAAATAAATTAATTAATCAAAAACCATTTTTTGTTCAATATTTTTCATATTGTATTACAAGAAATAGTAATTAATATAATCATATTACTATTAATTACTAGTTTTGTCTTAAGCTCCACGTGCACTGAATCGACTCGGATCGGTCGGCTCAGATCGATATAATCGGCACATCAAAAATAGCTAACATTGGTGTTCATTTAGCTGTCTTTTAGTTCTGTTAGTTCAAGTGTCATAAACGAGTTTAAACAATTAAAGTAATAATTTGTAAAAATGAGCACAAGTTCTTCTGAATGTGATGAAAATATTATAATCGCTTTAGCTTGCTAAGAAATAGAGAGAAAACGAAGATTCTGGATCCATAATATTAATTTAAAAAGGGAAACTTATGGAGAGTTTTACCATTTTTTTCTCAACTTACTCAGGGATGAAAAAAATTTAAAAAGTTTTAAGTGACAATAGCTGAATGAGTTCATAAAACTTGGTACTATTCATGCGAAAAAATTAAAAAACAATTTTTTCATCCCTGAGTAAGTCGAGAAATAAATGGTAAAACTCTCCATAAGTTTCCCTTTTTAAGTTAAAATTATTGTTCCAGAATCTTCGTTTTCTCTCTATTTCTTGGCAAGCTAAAACGATTATAATATCTTCATCAGATTCAGAAGAACTTGTACTCATTTTTACAAATTATTATGTCTAATTGTTTAAACTCGTTTGGGACACTTGAATTGACAGAACTAAAAGACAGCCAAATAAAGATCAATTTTGGCTATTTTTGATGTGGCGATCGTACCGAACTGAGCCGACCGATCCGAGTCGATTTAGTGTGCGTGGAACTTTATTTGATCTTAAGTTTCACCTGAAATAACATATTTTGGAAAACAACTGATTTTGATGAATATCAAAATAACTGAAAAGTTAAAATTTTATAAAATATTTACCATGAAATAAAGAGTTTTTATAGTCAAGTCTCGTTATGGTATGTGGTGAATCAATTTAATATTCACTGGAATTAGTGCGACAAAATATGCTGTTAGTAGAGGCTCTGTACTTGACATTAAAAAACGTAAAAAAGGTTAGAGTAAAAACAGTGCTAGTTATGCAATTTCTTATTGAAGATCCAACTACGCCACTACGGAATTGTTTCAAGCATGTAGAAGTGGTAAGAAAAAAATAAATATAAAGAATTATGAAAGTAATATTCATTAATATTCAATAAAATCATATTAAAACGATATTTTAGAAGAAAATGATGAAGAAAAATGATTACATTTTTGTTTGTGGAAGGAGGACATTTTAAATAGAAATAAAGATCATTCGTAAATGAAATATATTTTCTAATAAATAGGTATCTAGTCTAATCCAATGGATGTCTGGATTATATTCTTAATGAAATAGTCAATTGATTTTATGACAAATTCGGACGTTTTTGGATTGGAAGAAATGACTATTTTATGGTCACCAAGCCATCCCGATTTGACACTTGCGAACATGTTTCTTTGAGAATGGGTAAAATAATTAACATTCACTACTCTATCAAGTGACATTGAGGTATTAAAACAAAGAATTACGTAAGCTATTTAAACTATTTCAAAAGATGAAATTGAAATAAATTTAAACTACCTTTGAAAACGAAAAAATTGCATTTGTTTTGGAAAATTTTGAATTATAATTATTTTCCTGTTTATGCATTTTTCAATAATGCATCCTTTTATAAATAAAATATTGTAATAATAATAACTCCAGATTTTATATTTATATTTTGAACACAATTTCAACAAAAAATATAAATAAATACACAAAGTGGTTCAAAACTGAGTTCCTTCATTTTTTAAGAGCAGATTCCTGATATTTTTTTTAATAAAAAATTGTTTTTTATTTTCTAACCAATTGCTCCATTTGGAAACTACATCGCCAAATCGCCTAGCCAATATGAACGCAACAAAACGGTTTGAAATTGTCAGTATGGTCAGATTTAAAAAAATAATTTAAAATTTTTTATTATTTTATTTTCGGTTTAAAAATTTTCTTATAAAATTTATAAAGATCTTCATTTGAAAATTGATTTTGTATGGTAAATATAAAACAACAAAAATACAAAACTCACAGTTAGCTGCTAGATTATGTCAGATTTTTATGATTACGATTTTTTTAATTGTTAACCTTGCCTCTGTAATAATATAAAAATAAATCAAGTAATACTGACAATTTCAAATCGTTTTTGTGCGTTCTTATTGCTATTTTAGGTTCTAATTTGCAAATGGGGTAAAATTGGTTAAAAAAATGGAAAACGATTTTTGGTTCAGAAAAATATCATGAATGTGCTCTTAAAATTAAAATATTGAGTTTTTAAAACACCTTGTATATGTATACTTTAATAAACTTTTTTCTTCTAACTTTACCTTATCTATGTATGTTCGATTTTAGTAAAACTTTATATACGTTGATTTTAAATTAATCAGGCCTTGAAAAACTATTTGTCTTCTCGTACAGTTTATTAGAGAACAAAGTTTAATCCTGATTTAGCATGTTGTAATTGCTTTTTGTTCAAACTACGTAGAAAAATATATTTTATGAGTTTCTACGAATTTTCTTTTATAAATAGGTAAAACACTTCATAATTGTCAATAACAGTATAGCTTCTCTATTTATCTTCGGTCGAAAGGTTGTTTTTTGTGCCAGAAAGTACGGAATTTATTAGACGACTGGCCGAAATTAACTTGCAAGAAGTCATTCCATGTACGAGACACATCACTTTAACTAATGCCCGTTCTTGCAGCAACAAATCTTACAATGAATGGCTTTCCTCAACTAGAACTACTACTTTTAATCGATTCATGTCAGATATCTAGAGACTATACATCTTTAGGCTTTAGGATCTTCAATTCTTCTAATGAGCTTCAGTACGAAAATCACAATTTTAACGCAAAATACTGTCCGATATCCATTTTCTTTCGCTTATGTTTATTTGACTTTAAATCTTTGTTTGAAACAGCCTTGGCTTATCAGAAAGTTATAGATAGGCTTTTAATTGGATATGCTTAATCGAAAAATCACCGTAGCGTTCCAAAGGAAACGCCTAAAAGAAAATTATTTCGATTTTCTCGCCCAATTTTCCTGGAGACGATTCGATCCTCTTGGATAACGAATACCTACTTTTTTGACTCTATTTTTATAGAAAATCGGTTTAGATCCTCGTGAAGCGATAGGCGTGTATAAGAAGATCGGGAAACGTTTTTACAACCGTTTTCAAAAGGATAATGCATAAATTTCGATATAAATTATCATAGGGACGCTATAAATTTTCGCAACAGCTTAACGACACGTAAACGACATATCTCGAAAAGCTTTGTTAAGTAAAGTGTTGAGAAATACGTTCGCATTTTTCTCGAGGCAAATGGACTATAACTGTTATGTGCTGCCGGGAAAATTACCACAAAAATTTGAATTTAAAATTATTTCTCTTAAGGCACTCTCTCAATATTATCTCATTCCTAATAATTTTTAGATTTTTCCATGTAAATTATGCTAGGAGTTGAAATTAAACGACCTGCAACGTGGGTTGAATCCAGACAGCAGTTTCTTTTCTGTTGACTTGACAAAAAGTTACCCTCATGGGGTCTCTTTATATTATAAAAGGTGGTCAAAGTCAAAACCAGACCTCCCGTTCGTGGGGCTAATATTTTAACAACTTTAGAATAATGACTGGACCCTTTTGCAGCTGAAACTAGAACATTTACCATGAAAAAGTTATTTAAAAAAGAACCTATGCTCTCTCTATAGACTATTTTTAGTATGGAAGAAACCCAAAGTTTTAATGAAATTTCATTTAATTGTCATTTCAAACTTGGTTTTAAGCGATATTTAATGTGGTTTTAAGTGGGTTTTAGGCAAATAAAAAAAACATATATTAAAAAGTTAAGTCTTTAAGCTATTTGGATTTAGTTCGGTCGGTATATGGGAAATAATTGAATAATTTTGAAAAAAAGTTGGTAAAAAGGAAACTTTTTGTTGTAGGTCGTCAAAACTGCATTAAACTCTTTACACACGTAACGATTTATTGTAATATACGATGAACTGCAGGTCGCAGTAAATCATATGGCTTGTTGTAAGTAGGTTAAGTTATGTTAGTAGATGCCTATTGCCATTTTTTCGAACAGCTACAAACGACAGACACAAAATATTCCAGTTTGCCTACACAATATTAACTGATGTTATAATGCATAGAGTACGAAAAATTGCTAGTGTTTTTGTAAAATGTTTGTATAGGATAATGCATCGATATATGAGTTTTTAATAAAACTGCAAGAGGAAGGCATCCTTATCCAGGACCGTGACATATCAATATTGATAAGGAAACACTCTCATCATGTTCGCTAGAAAAATTACACGAAACTGCTGCAACGCCAAGGGCTTTAACGTCAACCCGGCAAATACTGCGCCACTGATTTTCACTAGGAAGTGCAACCTTCAAATTGTATAACTTATAAATTTATGGGGAGAGGAAATACGGACGCATTAAGGTATTTACAGGTCTACCTAGATCCCAAAGTGAATTGAAACACTTACTTCAAAAGAGAAGAAAAAATCTACAACTGCCTTGGGTCGAACCTGTGAATTAGAACTCTTAGTTTGGAATATGGGGTATGTTACTGCCGATGCTGGTAACACCGGTGGTGATACGGTCATTTAGAATGGGAGTTGTGACAATTAAAAATTTGCTGAATACTCTACAGGCTATTCCTGAGCACCGAACGAGACGCTGTGTACCATAACTTACTTTGATCAGAAATAACGCTTTTCTATTGAAATCTCGATAAGAGCATGTCGATTACAACGTTAATCAAGGCAACTCTTCAATTGAACATAATTCTAATTCAATAGCTGTTAAGAGGTTGTATGCGTTCTAAAAGGGAGAGAGAGGGACAAAAAAAGAAAGAGAGGGAAAGAGATCAAAAGGAAAGGTTTTATTTTAAAAAGCAAGTAATCGGGAAATGACGTTAACTATTTCAAAAATGTAAAGTTCTTGAATAGAAATAAATGACATAATGGGTTTCGGACAACATTTTAAAACCTAAATTTATAATATCAACTTTTTTGTATTTTTCGTCTAATTTAAAACAAATTTGAAAGTAAAAAAGAAATTACTTCATTTTTTTTTCAGGATTTACGTTTCTCTAAAAACGGTATAATTAAGTATTCATTGTACATACCCATATGCATGCAAAATTTCCATATTTTGAGGATTTCCCAATAATATAGGTAACGTTACTAAGTTTAGGAACATTGTTACTGAATATTTTTCAAACTGCAAAACTTCGAAATGCAATCAGAATCTTGCAAAGAATTTTACAATATTTCGAAATGTAAATTTTGCAGTTATAACTATTCCAGTGAAGACGTTTATATAAATTTCTTTGCTTTTCTTATTTGTTACTGCAAACTAATTTAACATTTCAATTTTAAAAGAAATAAAATGTTTGTTTAATAGGTAGTACGTTCATCGCGAGTTTCAAGCACTGCTTCCCAATGCTTTCTATTAAACTGTTGAGCACATTTTATCGAATTTGCATCCAGAGTTGAGGCTTAATTAGTAAAAAGTTTCTGGACATAATTGTATTGTATGTATTGAAAAGCGGCAGTGTATTTAAGATCTACAATTCTTTCTGCGATCTACAATTTAATGATTTGTACGATAAATTCTTTCGTGTTTACGCTTTGACATAATGAAGATAACTAACCCTTTTCCAAATGACATATTAAAACATTCCATTGCGTTTTAACTTAAGGGAGATGACAGACCAGTGAGGAGTTCAATGAATCAAAAACATTTTTAGATCTATATTTTGAAACAACTACCAATTTCCACTTGAATTGTTGAACAGTGTAGCAAAGGATATAGATAAATTTTTTTAACCTTACCTTATCTTACCTTTTGAATATATTTATTTCTATTCTGGTATTCAATTTCCGGTTGGAAAATCAAAAATGAGTTTATGTAAAAAAGCCTGAAAATTCGAAACGAATAAACCAATATTTTAAGTTTGTTTCCCTTTCAGTTTTCTCTGTTAAAACTTGCGAGATCAAGAATTTTCAATTGACATATCCCAAGGGGATTGAAAAACGATAAATATCAAATTAAAATTTAAATCTATATGGTCGCTTAAAATATTGGTTAATTCGGTATGCACGAAGAAAGTTTTAGGCAGGTGCGAGATCGGATTTTACAACTTCTAGAATCGCAATATTGGAAACGACAAATAAACCGAGTTGATTGAGTTTCCACAAATTTATGAGATTTGTTAATTTAGTTCGAGCCAATTTCAAACATTCCAGACAAATATTTCTCGATTCGTTTGTGTTATCGCAGCAAAAAGGATTAGGAAAAGTTTTTCTGGCATTAATGCGAAATGTCTTTTTGTAAAAATGCCACCGTTGCCAAGCAAGCGTTCGTTTCCTTTGTGTGTCTTGAGGCCTGAGAGAGAACCGAGAAAAAGAAGAGATTATTTTTGTTGGAATGGAAAACAAAAAGTTGCTTCAAAAGCAGAAACTTTATGTTCCCTTTTCGTATATAAAGTTTTAAACCTCTTGTACTATTAGAGTTTTTCTCTAAGAAACTAAGAAAATATAATGTTTGTAATAAGATACCGTGTATCTTGTTAAGTGTCCTTCATATTTTACTAAATGTTTTACAACCACTATAAGGGTTTTATGCTAGCGAAGGCCTTGCGTTACATTTAAAAGTTTTTGTGTTAATTATATTTCTAGGTGCCAACATTTTCTTATTCACTGACTTTATTAAACACTGTCAATGAAGAAAAACAATATCTTTTATGAAACACTTTTTATTAGAAGGAACACCTTTTACCTAAATTTCAAAAAGCTTTTAAAGAAGCTTTTTGTTACAAGAAAAGCATTCTTTTTCCGCACGACAAGGTCTTTTTAGTGCATCTTTCTCTGGCTATATTTTTTGTTATTTCAAAATAGGTATATTCAATTTTTTTAAGTAAAAATATACTGGATGTCCTGTTGCTAATAGATCACATTCCAGTGGTATAATAATTGTGATTCAACAATCTTAAATCGGAAGTTTTAACCAGTTTTAGAAGTTGTCTCATATTTATTTGCATTAGATCTTCTGGATTCAAAGCCTCTTTTATCTATATTGCGAATCTTCTAGGTGTAGCCCCTTTCATTTACATTCAACTCCTGCTGCTGACAGTTTAATTGCTTGGCAGCTGCTGGCCTAAAAGGCGACATGCTTTTATCGGTTATTAGTAGTTGCCTAGTCACTGGCTCTCATAATAGTTTAATTCCAAAGACATAGGGGAACCTTGCAACGCATATCCTATTGGCTCCACAAGAGTACTCTTGGCGACCAGACCATCAAGAATCTTAGTTTGTTCCTCTTGCGATGGCATAAAATGTCGTATGTTTAATATTTAGGGCTTTATGTCTTGACCAGGGCGATTAAACCTGTCCTTCATCATCTCACCACGGAACATAAACACAATGGTAGGGAGGACCTGGTATATTGAATGGGCCTGTGATTCATTCAACATTTTTGATTCTAAACCCTTAACCAGGATATTAGGATTATGCTAGGAAGTTTGTCCACGGTGGTACTTAGGCGGTTCCTCTATCGAGACACGTGTGTTGGGGTGCACATCCATACACACGTATAGGTCATTATTTCTTTAATAATATAAGTTTTACCAAATTATAGATGTCAGGATTCTCGGCATGTACAATTCGAATTTGATTGTATATTTTAAATTTTAACATATCTTTTGTAGGCTGATATTTAACACCTCTTTAATACTTCGTACTTTTTCCTATAAAGATGCGTTAAATCGATTTTTTAAATAAGCAATTTTCGTATGGCCCATTATTGGCATTAAAACCCTTGTATATTACTTAGGCTTACTAATACAAGCTTCATTTAAAAATATAATTATTTTTCATGTTTACTAACGCAGGAACCTGGAGTTTCTCCACATAAAGTAAAAAATATTTACCTGTAAAAAACTCTAAAACTTACACTGGACTATCTAAAGTTTTCTTTTGCATTTCTAATAATAATAATTTTAGATAGATAATACCACTATGGATGAAGTGTGTAGCCAATATTGCAATGATTACAATAATTCTGTAGCAGCCAAATAAGTTCTAAATAATGTGATGTTACCTTAAAACTATAATCGAATGTTAGAGTTAAAACTGGATGTTGTTTGACAATGTTTCACACATAGTGCAGCGCCGTCTTAAATATCACCTTGTTGTTATGGCTCGTTTATACAGGATATCAACTTGCAATAAGTCTTGCTGAACGTAACTTGTTTACACATAAGTAAGAATTAGCTTCCTTTCTACTTGCAAATACTTGCAGCAACTTGTTCGACTAGTTGTTACAGCATTCTCAGCTGTTGTTTACATACGACATATTTTTTGCTAGTAGTCTCAGATATAAACTTGCGCTAGATTTATTTGCTCGTGTAAACGAGCCGTGAGTCGTGAAAATGTAAACAAAACCTGCACAATCTTGCATTTCATCTTAATTCTTTTCTCATAAAAGTTAATTAAAAATAGAACATATAAAATAATATGTTTACAAATGTTTCGCGTGCATTTTTATAAAATAACACTCTAAAAGCTAGATTGTAAATTTTCCAAAACACCTTAAAATGTTGAATAAAGTTTCATGATTCGCAAAAAATTCAGTAAGCAATTCCGCAAAACGATGCCATTTCGTTGTGGTAAACTTGTTCCGAACTGTGGTACGTTTAACCCTTTTATTAAAACTTTTCGAAAGTGGATGAGCTCTTTTGGGAAATGATAAAAGTTTAATTAACATGGAAGGACAGGAAAATTTTAATTTCTATTATGAAAACGTATATTTCCGATTAAAACACGGACATCTAGGCTCTTTTTTTAATAATTCTTTTTTTTTTTGAGATTAAACATTATGAAATAAAATAAATTTTCACTGCAAAGAAATCACAAGTCGACCAACCATAATGAAAAAAACAACATCGGAATCTCTGGGAGGGACAGAAACTTTCGGGTAAATAATAATGACAAGCCGGAAAAACTCGAAAGAAAACTGAAAAAGGAAAATTCGCTCTGTTGATCTGGAAAAGTCAAGAACAGAAATGCGAGGCTAAGGAAGCGTTTAGAATCACCTAATTAATTTTATTCCGTTAAACCAAGTGAATTGAANAAAGAAAGTTAAGAAATGAAGTTTTTTTAAATTTTCCTAAACGTTGTTTTTTTACAAAAGGAAGAAAGGGGGCACAAATTTGTTGACTTATTAGTTCATCTGGCCCATAACAAATGTGTTTATCACTTTTTCAAAAATTCGTATACAGGGTGATTTTTTAGGTCTGGCACAAATCTACTAAATTTTTTGAAGACGGTTCTGGATTTTTCGAATTCTGAATACATCATCTTACTACTACAAAATAATATACTCTTTCACTAAAAAATGAAAAAAAATATAGAGACATTTCCTAGTTATGGCCGAAAGTATATTTTGTCAAAATGTGTAAAACTCGCTGTATAATAATAATAATAATAATAAAGCTTGCGAGCAACTTTTTAATAATCATTCGGTATTCACTTTAGTACCCTTGTTCCATGGCAAAAGTATGTAAAGTTCCTCATGACTCATCTGTATACTAGTATGAAATCAAAATCTCAAACAAAATTATTATAATATTAAATGATCAACTATATTGAAAATCTTTTTCAGGAGGAAGTTATTCATGACTCAACATGCTGGTCGATTGACTTGCGCAATTGTGGCTTCCAACATATTAAGGTAAGAAAATGCAATACTCATCCAGAGATCATTAAAAACCAATAAAGTTGGCCTGTCAAGTTGAGCAAAAAAAAACGGATTAAATGTTTGCTCAGCTTATATTGTCACGAGAAAAGGAAACTTAAATCGGTGTGGTTTTAGGACCAGAACAAATATTTGCCATTATATCGTTTCAAGATTTCTGTTTGTTGTTGTCGAACTTAAAATCCTTCTCGATGAAAAATTACATTGATTAATCGTGACGGTTCGTTGGTGACCTGTTAAAGCCAAGTTTAATTGCCACAAATCCTGGTAATTAACTTGTTGTAATGACTTATGCAATATCCAAGGGAAACCCTTATGTAATTAAGTTACAGCAGCAATTCGAATTATAACCAGGCAATCAAGCTTTTCACGTGGAAAGTGGCTTTTGTCACATATGTATGTAACTCGTAATAGTGAGAATACCACATCAGTTCATTTAAATTTTAACTAAAACTTGTGGTTTGTGTATTTCGGTTAAAACTTTTATAAATGTAAGAAAATTAATTTTTTCGTATTTATATTTGACGTGAGTTACGTGAAAGTTTACAGTGGATAGCAGAGAGAAGTTTTCCAAAATGGTAGCAGAAACGAACATGGCCAACCACTTTATGATTTTAGGTAATCGAGGATAAAGATATGGCAGATGTAATAGTTTGAAATTCAGTAATTCTGTATATTTCATTCTGGGACTTTTATTTTGACTTGGCATATCCGCAGATCTTGCAGAGTTTTGTAGACTGCTACCGGCAGTTTTTATATCAGTATGTGCAATATTCTCCATACCTGCAAAAAAGAAAAAGATCATAGAAGAGACCTATAAACGAACACCAGCATCTCATTTGAACAATATTTGAGGGGTTAAAAGTTTTTTCGTTCTCAACATCAGATAAAACTTCTTTTCTTTACGTTATATCAAAGAAGATATTTGAGTTATTTTCTACATCCCTTTATAAAGATTGAAGGTTAAAATGTTTCCATTGTATATCCCATTCGACTCTTTTTGGGAGGCTAAAAAGCTTCATGTGCTTACTTTGAGATAGGGCTTGCTTCGTACATTAGAATAGAGAACTTTAGCTCATATCAACATATTCTGTTCCGTGGAATCTAAATGTTGGTGTTTTGCTATCGAGTTCTCTTCCAGCCTTTTTGATTAGCTAAAGAACTAATCCTATACAACTTGGGATGAAACAATGCTTCTCTCAAGATTCACCAAAATAGGGAATTTGACTAGTTAGAAAATGTCAATTATTGGCGTTTTCCTATCAGATATCCAGTTTTAGCTTATTTAATTTAAAACTTCCATTTTAGTTCTCAATGTATCTCGTTATGGTTAGGTCACAATAGGCTTATTTATTTTTGAAACCATATTTCGGAGCCGGATTTGCAGATGTAAGTTATTAAAAATTCTAGCTAAGCTTGCTGACAAATCAGAATTAGAGCGAAAATTGTTTACAATAGTGGTTTCTTTCCCAATAATGTTGTCTAAAGTCAAATATTTGCAGAAGTTTAACTATTTCATGGAGTTTGTTAACTATATTCATCGCAATCAGCTCAATCAACCTGGATACTCTGTGTTAAAAAGAGGAATTTGTTCATGCTTGAATTCATGTGAGTAAACGAGAAGGCTATGCTAAAAAGCCATAATGTCCAATCCATTTATTATTGAAGCTTAGCAAATAATGGTCCAAAAAGTTTGGCGCAACAGCCATCTTTACTTTATGAGGTGGATTTCCACTTTGTTGTAATAGTTTTTTAAACAATCTTTAAAACTCTGTATCATTCTTATTGAGCGGTTTCGAATTTTTGTTCGTATTTTATTTGAAATGAGATTTTTTACCATCAGTTTCGTTTATCAAATTTATAACTGGGATCCCTGGTATAATTTTAGAAATTTGCCTAAAATTTAAACTTTAAACCAGCTAGGTTGAAGATGTGAACGTGCAGTAACGATCTAACTAAACCTTCAAGTTAATCAACTCAAGCACTTCCTTTAACCAACAACTTTTAACTTTATTTACTCTGGTAATAATAAGTCATTTTGGATTTGCAATTTAACCGGTTTGGAACTTTACCTTCACTAGTTTCAAATTGAGTTAAATGTTTCTCCTTTACCGGTCTAAAGGGAATTGTCTTGTCATTGTTTGAGCAGGTGAATTTTGTCATATTCGCACAGAAACGAAGAAAACAAATAACATGAATAATGTAAAAACGTGCCGAATCTCGACCTCCTGCTTTATATACAAAAATCCTTCCACGGCAACGGGGGTCGTGCCTTTTATATTCTCACGGAAAACCCCATAAATCGACGGAAAACACAAGAAGAAAAACGTTTTTGGAATGTAAATCGATGCCTTTTCAGCTCTCGCTTTTAATAAACGAGAAATCTGTTTGTTTAACTTCATCTTTTTTCATTTAATAAATAGACGTTTCATATCAGGTTTATGATTTTTTATTGCTTTTCTTTTTGGGTTCTATAGACACGTTCACAAGAAAGCTAAAGCTTATGAATTTTCATGTGGGACCTTTTACGTGCTCTAAATTGTCCACCATTTTCAATTGAAATTCCAGCAAATAACGACCAGAATGGCAGTTTTTACAATTCGGAGATAGCCGATTCAGTTCAATGGCAATTATCGTTAAAATTGAATTGATTATTTTTATTGCTCAGTCGGTTTACAAGAGAAAAACAATGAATACATTGCACATGCGAATCCTATACAATGTATTTATTTTTATTTTTTTCGTCGGACCTGATAGAGAACATATGTACATTAAATAATTCATATTTGAAAAACTCCCTGTATACTTCATATTATCTATCTTCTGAAAGTTACCTGGATTACCAATATGTAGTTGCTTTTGGAAAAGTAGAAGAATATAAAATTTCACACTAATGAAGAGAAATTGATATTATTCATGTCCTCTTTTTAACTTGATCTTCTATTGATGATATTCACTAGAACTGACCTATACGATTTGTGGTTTTATTTAATCATAGTTAACATCATGATGAACAGTGGAGAAGTTTGTATTTACAACATTTTTATTTATATTATACGTTCGAAATGGCTGAATATTTAGAATCGTCGATTTTAACCGGCGAACCTCTCCTAAAATTTAAAAAAGATACCATCAGCCAAAAAGGAGATAAGGATTATTTTATCCGATTTAGCCGATCATGAGACTGACGTGATCACTGATATTTTGGAGAATGGAAAAGCAAGAAAAAAGAAATTATACTAAATAGTAAGGTCTACCAAATTCCTTTTGGTGCTTAACGTATACCTAAGCCCTTATATATTTTTTCTACGAACACGTTCATAGATTGTTCATGTTGATTTATGCTACAGATTCTAAAATGCGAGTAGAAACATCTCGCTCTGTGCCAGAATAGAAAATAATTAAATTTTTTCAATTGAATTCTTACTTTAGATGAAATCTATTGGGTATATGTATATTTATAATCCAGAAAGTAAACAGTGATCGATTGAATAGAAGCATTATAGATCTCGAAAACCAAAGAAATTTTATATTTAAAAATCTGTTGGAACAGTTTTTGTTATAGTTTTTTTGCAATATTCATGTTGTCATCTTTATTGTGGACTTGGACAACAGAAAAACTATTAAAAGGAAGTTAATTATTAATAAAGCTGCATGGATTTTCAAAACAACGCGCCAGCTCTTAAGTCGAGCATTATTATGAATATAATTCATGATCTGGGGTTCGAAATGGCGCAATATTACTTTCAATCACCTGATTTAGCTTTTTCGGTTTATAATCTTTTCTAAACTGAAGAGCAAAATTCAATAGTGGAACATTTGCTTCCAATGAGGATTGAGTGAGAACGAGTCATTTTGGCTATGGAAAGGTGGTTTATAGATCAAGAGAAATATTTTTTTCACAGACTTAAAGATGTAAACAGTGAGTTTAAATAAAAACAGACTATATAAAACAATGAATTTTCCTTTGAATCTGAAACTGTAATTTCTTCTACGAAAGTTAAGGTAGGATAGAAAATGTCTCGAGTTACACTGAAAAATATTTGAAAAACTGTGCTTTAAAAACTTTAATAATCTGTACGTCGGAAACTAAACATATCCGATTCCGATGTTTTTTTTACTTTCAAAAAATCTAGCCAGTGTGGAAGTTTTGTCGTTTTTTTGTTTTCTTTCATCCGTCTGTTCAGTTTTCTAAATTATTACAAATTGACATTTTATATTGTTTTAGTGACTTTTCTCAATGCAAGACTAATTTCGTTTTCATCTATTTATTTTGAAACAAAGATAGGACTAAGCTACAATCGTATTGCACCTTATCAAGAATCGATATGTTCACAAAAGCTTTTATTTATGATTTTCTTATAGTTTCCTAACGGAAACCAGCCTTCAAAGTAGTTGTCAGAATTCCGAAAGGAAAAATATGATTTTTCGAAAGATAATGGAGGTTTTGCGGAGGTGTTCTTTTCGTTGCCACCGCTTCCGTTTTCCGATGAATTTTTCTTTGCCAAGAGCGACGTATTGAGTAAATGGATAAATAATGTACTCTCCAGTCGGAAATAGAACTGTATTGTACCGCAAGTCGATCGAACTTTATTTAGTGATAGATCGCCTGTTGGCAATATGGTATTTTAAACTGGAGAAAATGCCTTCAAAATTTCAATGCACTTCTTAGAAGTAGTGGTACTTCATTTATTGCAGGAATATGACGTGCAGAGGAAATAAATGAACGAACAAATTTGGAAATAATACTCGAGAGGATAACGACTATTAGTTGTGTTACACGACGGGCGCAAACAGCATCACATGTTGCCATTGCCATTTATTTTATTTCATTGCGACAGAAGGCGAAGAAGAAAATTAATTTCGAACATGTTTGTCATAGGAGATTTACTGTGTGTCCACGTTTAGATTGAATGAGCGAACAAATGGGGTACAAATTAAATTTTGTCATAATCATTAATTATTTGATATTTTGACGGTAAGTGCCTAATCAGTAATCGGATTTTAAGTTTAACAAAACCAAAAAATTACTTGAAAATTAATAACATAATACTACCATGACAAGAGAAAATTGGTAGCAAAACTTCTATTGACACTTATTACGAAATTGTTTTTGTTTCATCGTCAACTTGATAAAAATTCAAAAGTTAGCTTACTTTAGTAATTTTTAGTGTGTATAAGAAAGAAGGGAAAAGAACCATTCATAGCTAATTATTTAAAATCTAAATTTGTCATGTTTCGAAAATCAATGTCATTACGAAAATTTTGTTATTGGCATAGAAATCTCTATCAAAACATCTACCAAGAATGACTTGTTTCATTTTTTAACTCTAATACATCTTCACGTATTTAACCATTTAAGGGATACATACACATGAGTATGCGGACGTTTGGTCCTATGTGGATTATTTTTTCTCAAGTTGTTGCCATTGTGTAAGGTGTAGGTAATCTAACTTTGAAATGCATATGCTGATGTATACTGATGCTTGTATCTATATCTTGTCCAGTTATTAGTCATTCTATAGCCTTATTGCGCGGATCTTTTTTTGAATGTTGCAATTTTTGGTCCTGAAGAGGTTAAATTGAAGATTTTTTTTAGGCATTTTTCATTTTTTTTCGGAATATTTCAAAAATCTGATTTTGTTTGTCAAAATCAAAATTTTTTCTTAATTTTTTCCATTTAATCGATTTTCTGTATCTGAAAAAATATTTTATTGATATTCGACAATAGATTATGGTTACTTTGTATATTATATAAGCCGTCATAAAAAGGAAAAATACAAAGCGACATAAGAAAAGTTTAACTGTTTTCACCCACAAAATCTATAGTTAACGACTTGACCTACTAAATTGTAACACCGTGTATGTAAATTCTCTGCAGTTTCTTATTAAATGGAAAATTTCCAATCACGAAACTTCTTTGTGGTCTCCAAATAGAAAATTATGGAGAAAATGAGGTTTAATGAAGCCAAGTTGAGAATGTAAAGTGGGTGTCGTACGAATTTCACTCATAACTAATGAAGAAAATCTACAGGACGTGAAAAAAGCTAAAACAGACTGGTTACATCTAAAATTTTTCAAATTTTCAAAGTAACCCTCGTCGTATGTATACCATTGTTTAAGAATTCATGAAGAATATAAAAATCTAAAAAGTTTACGGAAGCAGAAAATATATTTACGTGAAAAAATCAGCAGTATTAAATTTCCTTCCTTTACCCTAGAACTGGTTTATTGAAATTTTAATATGTATGTACCTTCTTTTTTTGTGTACAACAGTGTGTATGAAAAGAAAATATAATAACAAACATGCCAATTTGAGATTAGTTATTTCATTTTTAACATTTATTTAACTCTCATTGATTTTTACACGCAGTGTTTTCAGAATTGTGCGCCTCACCTATTACAATATACTTTTTATGCACTATTTATTTATTGTTCAGAATAAAATAAACAAATAAATAGGATAAACAGAAATTTTTCATTAATTTCTCTAAAAACTAGTATTTGAAATACATTGATATATGAACTACCAAAGTCAATTACAATTTTTGTCATAGTTAGTTGAATATTGGGTTCAATGTTCGATTATTTTAAACAGAATTGTTTTTCCGTATTTCAGAGATTAATTTTCACTAAGAATATTCTGTTACGAGGAAAGCGCTAAAAGGTTTCATCCTCATCAGATTCCAGATCATTGCTAAACAGTAATAAAAATTTCAGATTCATAGTTGCCCCAGTGATCTATGACTAATACTGTCACGTCATTTTTTACAATATTGATAATGGATTATAAAACCGTTATTACATTTCTCACTGAAGAAGGTATTAATAATAATAATTATAATAAATACCATGTAGGTGCCGCCTATGGCGATTCTTCTCTCTCAATTTCAACAATAAAAGAACGGGTAAAAGTTCTGTCTCCGATGAGAGCCTATCAAAAATGAGTCACGCAGTTTAACTACGTGAAGCACTTTCTGAAGAAAACTCTAGGCTCGTACAGCAGGCAATTTTTGCAAGGGATGCGTTTGAAAGCAAAAGAATTATCATGTATCACCTTTTTAATACCTCTGTACGTTGATGATTTTAATATGAAATATGTTTCATGTTATACATATGTTTCTAGTTTTGTCCTCAATTCAGAAACAGTAACATATGATATCTTATAAGCCATTTTTAAGCGTCTAATGTGACAATCAGGACGATTTTCTTCAATCCATTGCCACAGGAGATCCTATACCGTAATCTCTTGTCCAAAAGAGAATCAATGGAATGGAGACTATCAGGAAAACGGTCCAGGAAGACGGCTCAATCGAAAAAGAATCAAGGCCACAATTTTATGGGATTTACAGAGGACTTTGCTTGTAGATTTTTAAAAAAAGAATACTAATGTAAACGGAGAATGCAACACCATCTTTCTGCATAAATTGGAAGATTCGATCAAAGAGAGCAAGCGTGGAAAGCTGAGTGTAACTTTTCTCCTTCTGCATACCAATGCTCCTCAAGATAATCCAATTGTTTTATTACTATCTTGTCTAGAACAGTCAAGCTGGAAACTTCTGGCACTTACCTCGTACACGCGACCAGAAGACTTATAATATCAGTGAAGTGCATTGTTGTATAAAATTACTTTAATGAAATCTAAATTGTTAATATTACGAAATTTTATAAAGTAATAAATCATTATTATTCTAAACTGAAAATTTATTAGCGACACAACACGGTCAAATTGTTTTGCCTGGTATGTATTATCTAATACCTGGAAACCCATATAAATTATTTTGTCACTCGTATCATAATATATCCCCAAAGGGGGCCCTGAATGGTTCGATAATAGCCTGTCCGGATATTTATAGAGTTATTCAGAAACAAATTGTTCAATTTAAATCCAACGCAACTAGCGTTATTATGCAAAAAAAAACATTTTGAATAAAATATAAATAATACAATGGAGTGTTATGAATTTTAATCTGAAAAATATTAAATTTCAATGTTGTGATTGCTTTCAAATGAGTTCTACGCAGAAAATGCGTCGTTTGGAAACTGAAATTTATTAAAGGAACGTCATGTTTTAACTGTTTCCGTAATAGAATGGAGATTTATGGTGACCAACATAAATTACTTTGTCAGTAGTATCATAATATATCTCGAACGCGGGTCGTGCCCGATCGTTTAATAATAGTTTGTTTGATGTATCTATCAGGAAACAAACTATTAACTCTCCATCAACAGTTTCACGATAGCAGAAGCTTGGGAAACTTAATTTATATTATGTCCACAAGTCCTATCTCGGAGTGATTATCATGATTTTTTCTAAAAAAATTTTTAATTAACTTTAATGCTTACATGAAACTTTGCATCAAGATGATAATTGTCAAAGTGTCGTAACCTAATATAAAATCGTTAAAAAACAAAGATCGGAAGAGTTATAGACATATAAGGACAGACGAGAAAGTGCTCCAACTCAAGCTCATAATCAGACTGATTCATAGTCCTAACTTGAAAAGACAACAGAACAGATAAGAAGAAATAGTTTCTTCAAGCAACCTCTTGGAGGAGGGATTTCTAGGTAAGATCTCAAAAGAAGTTTGTATCCAATCTAGATCATTAATGATTCTAAGGGTGTTTGAGATCGTTTTTGAATATATGTTTGTTCTCTCTGTATGTTATTTAAAATTAAATTTATTATTTAAGATGGTTTGATTGTGTGGATTTTTCTAAAGAGTTTCAAAAGCTCTTTAATCCGACCTTTTAGCTCTTTACGTTTAACTTCTTTTCTTGCATGTTGTTGACACACAGAAAATGCTGCTTTGATTGTTGTGTTTAAGGTTGTTGTTTTCATGATTAATTTTTTTTGTATTTTTTCGCCATATTTCTTTTTTTCCTGTTTCGATCTCTTTTCATTGTTGTGTTTCTGACGAAATATCATGCTCTTTCTATTATTTGAGTACATATTTTGTTTTCATAGGTGACGATTTTTTTGTGTTTCCTGTCCGATACTGTTATAGACATTGGATATCCGTATGTTATTATTTGCCTTTGCATGAATTCTAGATTAATAATTTTGTCTTCAGTTTTATTTTGTACAGAGATGGCTTTGTTGTCCATATACTTCTTCATGTGTATGTTCGAGTTTAATCTGCTATCGACTGTGATTTCGAAATGTTTGGCTTCTTTGGTCCAGTTTATCTTTTGACTTGTGAGTATGATCTGTCTCTGTGGCATGCTGAATTTTTGTTTTGTAAATATATTGCTTTCTTAATTTCTAGTCATTTTCTTTCTGTAGCAGTGTCTGCAAATTGGGTTAAATATCAGTTTCCTGATGTTGGTTTTGGAATGTCTGCTATGTAAATATTCTACAGAAAGAGCGATATTGGTAATCTTCGTGGCACTTCCGCTTTTGTGGTTTTTATTATTGATTTTTTTATTCAATGCTAACATAGAATCTTCGACTTTCCAGGATAGATTTATCGAGTCTTTGAATATGTCCAGATATATTTTTGTAAGTGGCAAGCTTATTTACCAGACAAAAAATGCTTTGAGGACATTTTATCTAAAGTGTTGGGATAACTAAGCCGACCACTAAATCCTTTCTAAACTTACAATTAATATCAATTGTCTAATGTGTTACAAACAATTTCAGAGGTCTTTATTAAATACGTCTTTTACAAAACGTGCCTTCGTAGGTAAAACTCCCTGAAGAGTTTTTCGAAAAAAATTATACCAAATTTTTCTATACCTACTCTTTCTAATTAGGATTTCCAGATCTAGTACAAATTACGCTAATTTTGTTAATCCGTAAAATTCATAACATATGACTATATGACCCACATTTTATTTAAACACAAAATTTCTCATTTGAATATGTCGTTTTTTCTTATACTGTTTATTCCCTTATCTGAACCAGTCTCCCTTATAAATTCTGAAATTTAAGCCCACTCGTTTAAGCCACATTTATCCCTCTGAAATTGCCTAAATTTACAACCCTTATGAATTATTTAATATCTCTTCTTTATAAAGTTATACCTCCATATAAACGAGCGAGAATCTCATATTCATATATATTATTTTAACCAAGAAACCGATCCGTACGTTGGTTAAATTCGAATTTTCTGGACGGGTCTTTTGGGGAACTCTTGAATGCATGGGGGCGTCGACGTTAATAAATCCCATCGGGAGCTTCATATATCCATTGAAAAAACGCATTTTAACCGTCCGTGTATGATAAATGCGCAAGTAGATTCGAGAAAATAACGTTTAAAGAGGCCGTTATTAGTTTGCTGGTGGGGTACGCGATTTATCGAACGTCATTAAGCCGAGAAAGTGTTTTTTCCTGTAATCGTAGGCCTAAAATTTTACCTTTAGATTTTTCAAACTCTACTTTTAGTTGTTAGAATGTCAACGGAATCATAAATCTTAAAAAAGTCTGCAAACATATTTTTAAAAGAACATCCTTCAGAAGTTGAAAAGTATATTCTAGTCACAGTCTTTACTTTTGTAAATTGTGTCTTTCATGATTTTCTTGCTTAATTTAGTTCAAGCTGTTTCTGTATAACAAATTTTAATATTTTGAGGCACTTTCAAATATTGAAAATGAAATTTATTCGTATTAATCTGTGGCAGTTGCAACTGTTTAAATGTTAATTGTTGACCTATTTTATTCGATATCTGTTCGATTTAATTAAAACGAGAATCGATGCCTGAATTCCTCTCTAATCCTGGAATTATATCCAAGAATATCGTGTACGCTTCATGTCTTCGTTGCGCTGAAGAGCACTGAAATTGACTTGTTAATGTCACACTAATTAAACTTTGATGAGATCCGGAAAGTTATTACTATCGTTAAGGTTCGTTTTAGCTTAATTTTATTTTTAAGTCAGGAATTACCTTAAGTTGATTTATAAGAAATCCCCGATAAACTTATGAAAGTTACATAATTAAAATTATATTGTATGGTTGACACATGATTGTACTTTAAACGTATATGAAATGAAGTTTGTAGGATGTTCCAGAAGATTTCGTGGCTTAAATAAGGTAACGTATCTGATCCGTCCATCTAAATACGTGAAATAGAGTCCCAAGCTTTTGGATCGCCAACCAATTTTTCTTATGGAAATTGTCAATCAATACTGCGTATACTAAATCGTTTACTCTTTGTGAAAGATGTAGGATATTTTGCAACGTCCTAGAAATGTCTGGAGTTAAAGGCTTAGATGACAGTAGTTCAGAAGAGTTCACTGGAGAAGATTTATAGTGGATTCTTGAAAAAATTCTCAAGCAACACGTGCAGGATGCATTGTTAAATTGGAAAAGTATATTTTCCCGTGTTGTTTCTAAAACTCAAGTAACTCTACCTGTAACACGTTATGGATATAATATTGAGTAGTCATATTATTCAGAATGATTCCTAAATGTAATCTCATCCATCATTGAAACTGTTATAAATATGTCGTCCGAATGGAAAACTTTATTATATTAAGTCTTTTATCTCATCTCCTCAGCAGCTTTGGAGAACTATCATGCATGCCCAGACAGAATCTAGATTCACCACTGAAAAACTGATCACTATTAAATCCAAAATCTTCTTCGACTCTAAATGGTTCAAATAGTTATAGCTCATTCCACAGCATCAAACCAAAAGTCTTACGACGATGTTGGATCAAAGTATTTTCCCTGCCTGATGTTTGTTATTAAAATTCCAACTATCAACTAAATAATACTAACTCACTATTAAATCCACTTACCTAAACAACTTTAAGTAGCTTGTGTGATTGTTGTGTTTTACATACCATTATTGTTTACTCGGTCACAAAGTTACCTCTATTTCAACGGAAACACGTAACAAGGTGGAAATAATGGATTCGTCAAGCGTAAAATAAACGTCTCATCCAATAACCAACTCATATTCGAAAGCAAGACATGTCCTTAGTTCGAAAACAAAGCCGTGTGCATACATACATTTTCAAAATATCAAATTATGATCCCTCTTTTTATTAAATAGAACGCTAAAACAATTTCAATGTCGGTCTTGGGGGATAGGGGAATGAAATTGAATATCACGCAATAAAATAACTTTGCGGGAGTTTCTGTTGTGACCTAAAAACCGTTGGCACACTTTAAAATTTACCCTCTTTTTCACCTAAAATGAAACGTCGTCGGACCGATATTAACGGGCAACTTTTCGGAATAAATCTTGAATGAGGGTTGGCTGTCTGGCTGGTACGAGACATTTATATATTTCGCGCCCCCTTTTCAACTCTACTGTTCCTTACCTTCTTGAATGTTTCTCTCCGATTGCGGCTCGGATAAGAATAATACGGTGAAAGATAAAACGTTCCCATAATTTAAAGGCATTAAGACATATTATCGGTTTAAGATTATCGTTCATCTGATATGTTTCAGGAAAAAATTGGCAGGAAACTAGAGGAAATTGAATGTATTTCAGGAATACCCACTTAAAATTACTTAAATTAACTTTGGTGAAATTTTAAAACGTTGAGGACGAAAATTGTAATGCAAATAAGAAGTAACAAAATTGACATTCAAAAATTGTTATTAATTCTGTTTCCTATTAGTAAAGTAGTTTAGGAACTAAACCAATTGTTTAGTAGAGTGATTTAGAAAAACAACTTAATATTAGTTATTATTATATCGATATTAGTTGATCCGATCTGGTAAAAAACATATTATGTATGTATAATAGCATCCGTCTCCCGAACACACGTTACAACTATAACGATATTGAGAGATCTGAAAACTGCAATTTTCAGACATTCTTCTAATTGAAAACGATTTTTTTTTAATTCTGGATTGCAAATTCTCGAAAAAGCACATAGGACGCTGCATGATAATCTTTTTGTCCAATTCATTCCTGTACCTATTTCTTATTTATTTAATCTTCAACTTCTTGTCTTATTTTATCTCTTCCAGGATAAGTCTCATTACAATATGTATTTCTTACTTTATTCCAACTAAACCATATGTGTAAACGCCTCCTTGATTATTTGTCGTTCTCTCGTTTAGTAGATCTACTCACTAATCATCCGTGCTTTGATTAAATTACTCGACTACTGTGAACCAACCGTTAGATAGATTAGAACATTTTGTTTATCTAGCTTCACGTAGCGATCATGTTCGAGGACTAACGGTGTTTGAAAACAAAGTCTTGCAGGTAGGGGTGGATGAAAATCCATGTCAAAGGTAAAAGCAACTTGCAGAAGCAAATTGTGCTCAATTTGTCATTGCTGCTGGCTTTAGAGTCAAATTGTGGTTTAGCTTCATTATATATACATATAACTTGCTTTACATTACAAAAATTGTGAAAGAAACGTTAGTTTTCGTAGTTGTTTCAATATTAACTGGCACCACAGCCATTATTATGTCATTATTCCCCAGATTATATATTTTTTGGTTGGCTTTCCATTATGCACGTGTACTTTTGGGACATATCTTTTTTTTTGAAAATGTAAAAAAATAGATCTATAGCTACACAGCCTTCTTTATTAGTATTTCATGTTTATAAAATGATAAACTGACGGTAAATTGCAACGCATTGAGTCTCTGCAAATTTTCAAATTTTTTCGCAAAGTTCTTGATGAAATACCTGTGTAGTTTTTTGAATTTCATATTAGAGAGGCTTTTTATCAGGAGTGCTACAAATTTCTTTCAAGTGGGAGTTCTGACGTGATGTGGTAACCAATTACGTCGCTACAGTGACGGAAACGACGCAGATTAGCACAAAGCAGGATTTCAAAATTTTATTACATACTGCCTCATTGCAGCACTGCAGCACTGGCAAGGCACAACATATCTGAAGTAGGAAATCTTGCTGTTATAAAATGTAGTTTGTTACATATCTTATATATCAAATTATTCAAAAAAGCTGTCGGCACTATAACCAAAAATCCAAAAAGATAGCTTTTTTCTTATATCAGGAATTAGTATTTACATAGCATGGATTTTTTTCACTATCATTGCCTAATCGTAATATATAAACAGTTACTTTAAAGTGTCTTATATATTTCATTTATTTCCCAATAGTGCCTTTGCCTTTTCTATCTTAAGGGTTTTGTTAGGATTGAGAAAGCTCTAATAGATTAAACCAATAATACATCTCAATACCGCCATATGATCGGTTCTGGCTAGTTTGGGCTTTGTCAAGTGGTTCGGAGCTTTAATGTTCAACCATCTAGCCTTTATTTCAGTTCTGTTATAAAATTCAGTTTTCCTGGAATTTTGTAAAAATTATATAGTTGTTTTAATTGCGATGATTATCTGCAGAAACAAGTAAGTTGATGATTATACAAATTGTGAGGCATCAATTTGTCAAGTTATCTTGACATTTACCATCTAAATGATATAAACAAAAGTTCTATACAATTAACCGGTGGCATATATTTACGGTAGTTTTTTTTATTACAGAAGGACACTGGCCTTATCCCATAAAAATACAATCAATGTATTACCAACGGCATCTCCAACCAGGTAAGAACAAATAGTGACTTTCATTTTCTTTGGCAATTTTAATCAGATTACAATGATTTGCTTAATACGTTTGAACGCGAATTAACAGTTTGAGGGATTTGGATCTAACGTAATTTTGTTCAATTTGATTCATACACTTTGTAGACTGATATAAATTGGGCTTAAAGTCACACGCGTTTATCCTATTAAGGGATTCCTGGATGAGCATTCCATTAAAAGTAATCCCTAAGTCGACAAACCAACTGAAATTAATCCTTTCTAATTAAGCTTTTCAATTTTTTCCGCTAGATTTTATTTAGAAAGATCCACTCCATTTCCACTTAATTATTGAAAATTCTGCGAATCTAGGTTAAAAATAAGTTCTAGATTTATAAAAATTGCATAAGTCAATTTCCCACGTTGGTGGTCAATTGGGACGTTGGCGAAATCCCAGATCTAATTTCGCAAATTGTCAGCATCGAATGCAATTTTTAATAGGGTCGAAAGTATGGATCAGACATGGCTATGAAATGTAAAATTAAACCTAAGAATCGTAATTTCTATTCATGACGCCCAGGGGTCTTAATTATAAATATCGTCGTTACCTAGTGAAATTGCGTCAAAGATCCGTCATTTCAACGTGAAATTGCCTTTGTTGATGCAAAAGGGGTTTAATGGGTCGATGCCGTGTTTACAGTCTATAAAAAGGCTTTTTCAGGAACAGTTTAACTTTAGGAATAAAACTGTTATAAACGTAAAAAGAAACAGATTATTGATAGAGAATTGTAGGTAATTTTCCATTAAGCAAAACTTCAATTACATCGCCAAAGAGTTTTAATTACTGTTGTTGATTTATTTAGTTTTTTGGAACGTGTTGTTAAAGCTGGTATACGTGGGATGTTATTTTTTAAATGAATATGATGTTCCGGCATGATGAGACCATTTTACTCATAATTGTTGAGAACTACAAGTTGCAATTTGAGTTCAGGACAAATATTTCTATACATTAAGGCATATTTTAATTAGAAGGAAGAAATTAGGTCTCTGGAAATTTTCTATCTGAATAGCAGATAACGAATTCGATCGGGTTCGCTCGTCTTCCGAGAACAGCTGGTAAATCAGAGAATCATTAAACAAGAAAATTCGTTTTTAATTTCGATGGTTTGAATACCAACAATATGCAGATGATGTAGCGAAGGATCGGATCATGCACGAATGCGAATGTTCGTTCAAACTGTATGGCATTTAATAACGAACGAACGAATACGTTTTGTTCGTGCGTTTGGTCAAGTTCGTTTAGATTTAAACTTGGCAAACCAAGTATTATGATAGTTAAAATCCAATATTAGATTTTGAAGCAACAGAGTTCGTAGGATCGACTTGATAGATGGTTTATGTACACGCGCTTATTTTATTCACATTTTAAATGACGCGACACTGTCACCGCTGCGGAAAGAGTGGTTTATTTTCGATAATGTCGTAAAGATCTGAATGTTTTTTGTCGATATGCCCCTATACCTTCATCATTGTTAATTTTTGGAGATAGTAGGTCTCTTCCGTAAAACCTTGCATTTAGTAAAGGTATGTAGTTCCATACATTCTATCTGGCAATAGTTTCTTGAATAACAATATTAATTTTAATTGAAAATAGACCACGTGTCATTTAGTGTTTAGAGTTACAATTAATATTCTTAAAAATGGACAAGATGTGCCATTTCTAAAAAGTACACTCCATATTTTATTGAAAAATCTTAATACCAACAGATAAAAACCTATGTATATCTCTAATTGCTTATGATGTATCATTGAATTCTTTAAAACATTTAGACATATTAAGAAAAATACCAAGGAACTTTTTCAAAACTTTAACTCTGTAAGAATATTAAAATTACTTGTACTGACACATTATACAAATGCTATAAATTGATGAACAAGAACAAATTAAACATTTTCAGAGAGATTCGCTCACCGGTAGATCACTACAATTAAATTGACACTTTAAATGAAGTTGATACTTCTGCTTCTCCATGTACTGATGGAGGAGGACGTATGACGAACCTCCTTAAGGTTAAAATAATGAACAGGATTATTCTATTATTAGTTCTCGTACCTCAAGGAGTTAAGGGTAATGAAAAGGTTGAATAACTAATTAGAATGACAGTGATTATGCACACATGTATCGATATGACCAGAATTAGGACTTGTGACTTTTATCGTGCAAATGATAATCAAGAGCTGATTCTAGAGTTAAGTTCAGGACATATGGTTAGAACAAATAGATTTTAAATAGACAAAACCCTTTGTAGCCAAATCGATAATCTCTACTGAAACAAGAAATTCTAAAGTAAATAAATCAAAGCTAAGAATTCTGTAATAGATGCAGAGAGGCACTTAGCATATGCACTTAAGGCGGGGTGGCCAAACAAATTTATCAATAATAAAAAATTGTGGCGCAATCGATTACTTCTGAAACGTACTACATGGGTCTATGCAGCAATCTGCATAAATTATTCCTCCAGATATTGTACATGTACCTACATACATATGTTGAAACCAGTGGATAAAGGAAGAAACTCTCTAATTTTATATGAAATTGAAAGATAAATTAAATTTTTTCTTTCAATTTAAATAATCTACAATCTATAATATAATTAAATTTGAAACTTTACTTGAATAGCAGTATTATAAAATGAAGTTTCCAATTAAACAATAGGTAGTCAAAAGCACACATTTTCACCAATAATTTATGACTATGAATTATTAGTAGACATGGTTTCCATAAATTTCCATTTAAAATCTCGTTAAAATTACACTTTAATCGATCATATTCACTTTTTTTTTGATATAGAACATTATTACGAGCAAATATGTAGTTAAATTACAAAAATTTAATTCTTCATTAGTATATTGTGTTAGCTTCCTGCAACTGCTGCTATTCGCAAATGTTCCTCAGGCAAAACTCTTTCAATGTCTAATATTTCAACGACCCGTATAATGAGCTTTAGAAAAAGATTATTATGGTGATTGTGACGTTAGAATAGGTGCGATTTTTAAGAGGTTTTCAATTTTAATGAATAGTAGACGTCCTAAATAGGTAGTAGTTGAAAACAAAAAAAAAGTGTAATATTAAAGTTAAAAAATAAAAATTAATAAAATTTCAACAGTTTGTGCTATTTTTGACGCTAAAAGTGACATTTTCAGTAGGTGAAGTGTCTTTCGGTACCAGTGAAGCGAATTGGAGCGCTGGGTGGGGTAAAGTAAGAAAAGGTGAGGTAAGGCAAGGTAAAATAAGGTAGAAAAGTTGCTTAGAAGAACTATACAAACAACATATTAATAATTCAGAAAGATTGGAGCGGTGACACCTAAAGTAAATAATTACCATGTTTTATTTACCCCAACCAGCACCCCAATTGCTTTCACTGGTCCCGAAAGACACTTAACCTATTGGAAATGAAAGTTATAATTCCGCATTTTTTTTGTTTTAAATTACTATTCAGAACGTTTACTATTCTATAAAATTGAAAACCTCTTAAAAATTGCACCTACCCTACGTCACAATCACCGATTATTATTTCTAATCTAATGTAGCAGAAATAAAACTTTTGGATTGACCACATTTTATTATTTTACATCTTCTCTTAATTCAGCACTTTTCGTACAGCGAATCTGAAATACCTTGAAGAGCCAAAAAAAGGTCTCATGATATAAAATCTCATTTTCACCACTCTGAAACTTTTTTTCATTTTAACAAAAAAGTAATAATCCGAAGGAGCTAAATCAGTTTAATTCCAATGAATTTCAACGCCAAATCAGCAAGTTTAATGACAACAATACTCAACTTGGCAGCTGGCGGATTATCTTGCACAAACAAAATTTTTTTGTAGACCATTGCGCATTTTCTTTTCACTTTTTTTCCAAGAACTTTGTTAATAGTCCTGAGTAATACTCTTTTGTTATGACATTAGAGGATTACAACTAATGGTTGTAAGAATTTTCAATGAATTTTTAGATGTTGAGAAAATCCTTTTGCTTAAATCTCTGAGTCATAGAAATGTTTCCAGGTTTTATCTGTGACTTATTGAGTCATCAGAGGAAATTACTTTTGGTTATGCCAATGAGATGTAGAACTCAGATCCCAGAAAAAGACGTAGAAACAAAAAAACCAAGTGATGAAATATCAAGTTACTATTAGTTTTCTGTTGAATTCTGAAGGTATTTCGGAGGAGATCGTCCTTCGAGATAAAATAGTGAACAGAAACTTTTATGTCAAAGTTTGTAGACAACCCTGATCCCTATTACCATCAATTAGATTATTGACAATCGAGCATTGGGAGAGGTAGTACATCGCGACGATGCCTCTGTTCGCACATAAATTGTGAGAACATTTTTAATCCAGTATCCGTTCACAGTGAATCAACATCCTCTTATTTGCCTGATTTAGATTCTTTTCGATTCCTTTTTTTAAAACAGAATGCAAGATGGTTTTTCACTGGTGACGTGTAGAGAATACGTGAGGACATCAAGACAGTAACGACGCAATAGCTGAACAGTACAATATAATTTTTTTTAGAAAACCAGAAGAATCATGATATGACGAAATCCAGAACGATAAAATAATGCCATTCCGAATATATGTATTTGAAAAGTGTTATGACAATACTGTTTAAAGTAAATTGAATTTATTATGCAAAAATACAAAAATGGGTTACTACCATAAAAAAACCACGATGAGTTGATATTGAATATGATGGATGCAGTTTTCGATCTCACAACGCGTACGTACGTGTAGTCAAATCGATCGAACCTTCAGGGAATAATTCAATTTCGCACCGGGTTAATCCCTTTATTTTCCTGGATAATTAACGACTTATTGGACATCGCTTCGCTGGATGGAGAGAACTGTTCATTATGAATATTAACAATAGCTGTCTGTGGATGAACTTTTGAACGATTAATTTTATTATTTCATTTATGCATCCAGTCCTGGCTAATTTTGTGTGATGCATTCGCTAATTTTCAATTGTAAAATATGAATATTATATTGTGGAAACAATACGGTTTCGCCATTATTAATTTATCCAGTTCTCGATATAGAAAATTTCAGTTCCATGAGGATGTCGTATGATACCAAGTGATATAAAATTCAATCGTTTATGGTTGAAGAACCATCAAAGATAAAATTATTCATCGATATTTGAATAGTACCAAAAGTTCAATAACTAAATCACTGGGTTCCTCACAGCTTGTCCAAGTTTAATCATACTCATAGAATGGCGAAAAAACTTCCTTGTTTCAAAAATAACCTATTTTCAGACTGACTAAGATCGAGTAATGAGTTTTCCATACAACTGTTAAGCTCCGAAAACAGTGTACAAGGAAGAGAAAACCACTCCATGCTAAAGGATATTCATCCACGTCAGGTGTTGTTAATTCTTTGGTACGATTTGAAATGTTTAGCTCACTTTGAACTTTTAAAACCAGAACCGAAGGAAAACAAAGGAAATTTAGTGCCAACAGTTTGAATGCTTTAAATCAGCGCTAGAGGAAAGACAATTCGATTTCAAGTTTTTCAGGAAACTCCCATTCTATTTGAAAATCTTGGGGTTAAATTCCCATCAAGGACTTGAAGCGAGAGATAGTTTGACGGAACTGAAACTTGCCCACCTTCAGTATAATATTTAGGTGTCTAAATAATTTTTTAAACAATGCTACTAAATACTCTTAAAAATTCTTGTTTTGTTGTTAAAAATACAGGGTTTGTCCACAAAATAAGTTTCCATTTGTCATAAAAGATACTAGGTCTAATTTATTTCGATTTTTTTATTGATATTTATTTAAACATATTTTAAACTACTCTTTCACATAAGCATGGCATAAAGTTATACTGGTTGCTCTTTGTGACACTGAGTGTATTTCTTTCCTTAATTACTGAAGGTTTCAAAGGTGGATGGAGATACACTGACAATGAGTGCCGAAAAGTGCAGCTAGTGGAAATCGCTATTAGACATTTCGTAATCCCAGAATTATTTTGTTCTAAAGCACATTGTTGTAGTATGGATGTATCACAAAATAATTCTAAGGGGACGATTTGTCGTAGTCCGACACAAGTTTTTGTATGTCAGTATCGTATGTCATTCATGCCATTAATGTTTAATGCTACAAAAATTATCAATTTTTTCATTGCATTCTGTCTCGCTGAAACTGTATTGGATAGAAATAATCAAAAACTTACCATAATTGTTTTGTGTGATTTTCCATAGTATGGTAACCTATTGAAGAATTACAGTCCAATATTTTCGAGCTTAAGTGAAACTTCTTCCCGGAGGTGACTTTTACGCATGAAATCTTAAAGAAATGAGATGTCAAATGATATGCCATATTGAAAAGCGTTAAATTCTCTTTTTAACGAAATCTAGTTTTTGAAATTTGGATGGGTTAATTATGAAGAATAACCTCAGAAAGTTCGAAATAATAAAACTACCTATCAAAGGTCTTAGTTAATTAAATGTTGAAAATTGCTCAAAATGATTTCTGATATTTTGTAACTTTGCTGATGTACTTGTAAATTGCATAGATTTTTATCCTTAGATGTCCTTATAAGAATAACGGTGGCAAATTTGGTGAACGTACAGGCCACTCAACTTCATTCAATATATCGTTTAGGAATCTGCGAGTTGTTTCACAAGCAGCGCGTAATGTGCAGTAGCACCTACTTGTTGGAAGGTTAGTTTGTGTTTATGGAAGCTCATCTTTGATTTTATCTGTCACATCAGGATTGATAGTACCTACTTTGCAACAAATTCAAATATATTTCGCCATTCAAATTTCCAGGTAAAAAAAATGGTGCAACAATACGATTCTCAAAAATTCCTACCACACATTTAGCCTTTTTGAATGCCGGGTGTGTACTTCGTGAAATATTTGTGGGTTATTGTCTGACCGATACCGACAGTTATGTTGAATAACTGTATAATTTATAAAGGAAGAATATTCGTCGGAAAAGTGGATATTAAAAAAGAAACTTTGATCAGTATTAATCTGTTTACTCACTATACCACAAAATTTCAAATGGCAATTATCATTATAGTCTTTATTGAAATATTGCACTAGATGAATCTTATAGACTTGTATACTTTTATGTACTCTTTGTATGATGGTACATGAAATATCTCAAACTTTAGAAAAGTTTCTAATATTAACAGTAGGGTCTATGGCAATACAACCGAAAACTGACACCTCTGTTGTTTCATGTTTTATAGAATTCTCAATATTCCTTTTTCTATACATAGTATAATTGTAAGATGAATATCTTTCGTTCAATAATTGTGCTGCAACTGTGGCACCATTATTATTTTTAAAGAAAGAAACGCAATTTCAATGTAATAAATTGTGTAATTATGGGGCAAAATTGCAAATTGTCAGAAACTATTTTGAGCAATGTCTCTATTATTGTACGAAGATTAGTGGTAGACATTTTGAACATTTAATAAATTAAAACCTTTAGTAAGCAGCTTTGCTACTTCGAAATTTCTGACTTTATTTCTCGTAAACAACTCATTCAGTTACGGTTAACGATCGATTCGGTTTGTGGCCGATTCGGCTTACGACCGATTTGATTTATAGCCAATTCGGTTTACGACCTATTCGAAAAAGTATCAAACAATTTGTCGGTTCTAATTCTAATTTCTAATGCTAATTCAAAAGGCGCAAACCCCCGCTTGCTGTCTCTGTTCGTTTTGGAGAAAATTATAATTGAAATTTTAAAATAGCTATTATTAAGGCAAATTATAATTAAGGTAATTCAGATTTAAAAAGAACTAGGTGTAATTGAAAAGAGAATTTAACTTCCTTTAAAATAACGTCACCCGATACCCCAATTCATTTAAGATTTCAGGCCTGAAAGCCACCCTCACCTAGGGGTTAAAGCTGCGGGATTGGAAATACCCAAAAAATGTGTTCCCCTTCAGAATGCGATTGACGAGTCTGAGCGTTTTTTAATTTTTTTCACTAAAATTCAGAAATGTTGAGCGATAAGTTTTCAATGGACCACCCTGTATAAATATATATTGACATTCGGAAATATCATATTTTAATTTTTATCACAAATAACATTAACTCATTTTTCTATGAAAAAAATTGTAGTATCTCAATAAAACCTATTTTTTTTCTAATATTTTCATAAAAGAAATAATATCGAAAAATATTTAAAAAATTGAGTTTAATTGAAATATATATAAACATTTTTTTCGTAAGAAGGTCGTATATCACATTGCATAAAAATTGGGATACGATCTTTTTATTTACAACCGTCGTTATGTATCTAGTTTTCAGTGAGTTGAAACTTTCAGTTTAAAAGTCCCCTTATGTATTTCACCTGTTTCCTGTTGGCGTAAACAGAATCACTGGATCATCAAATTTATGAATGTTCCAGAGAAAAATCATAAACTCTTCGTGATGAACAAAAGTATGCAGCATACATGCAATTTCCTTTTAGATGTCCAAATTTAGATCTCCATTCATGTTTCAATTCTTTGTTCAATTAACTCGAATTGATATAAGGTAGGATAGGTCGCCAATTAAATTTTAAGCTGACACTGGCCGATTTATTGTTTGGATAGGTGAAACTAGATCAACCATAAATCCTTTGTTGAATGATTTCTGGAACCGTTCAAGTTAATATTTTTGATAAAGTGCTTAAACATGTTTTAGGTTTTGTTATCAGTGATATCGTAATCTCATATACACTTAAATGCATTTTCATACAATGTATTTCAAGAAAGTTATTAAAATATTCAACCAGATGTTTGAGTGAGTCAAAATAAGCATTCTTTAAAAATTTTAAATTTGTTGGAATTTTAGAGAAGTGTTTTGAAGATATTCGAAAACATAGGAGTAATATTTCTGTTATTATTTCAAGCTTATTCATTCCTTCTTTATTATCACAATTGAGCTCATTTCTTTGTTAAGTTTTTTTGTCTTTTGCGGGCGTTTTCAAAAATCTGTTATTTGAATTTTAATGCTGCCTTTATCTTTTTCTTAATTTCATGATAAATCTTATTTTATGGAGATTTTCATAAGAATTATGGACATCTGTTGACCCAAAATATTTCAGTAAGGGTTAAGTTATTTTTATAAACTTTATTAGAGATATTCTTTGGAAAATTTAATTTAATTCACAACGCCATACCTAATTTTATAAATGGTTTGAATAAGAACTTAAGAATTATATGTATATAGTTTTAGAAGAGATTCTCCGTATTTTCTTTACTATTATTACAGTTTTCAATTTTAATCGTGTTATACTTTATGTATAAAGGTACGTTTATGTTGGAGTTCCAGTAAATGATAAAAGCGGCGAAATTACAAATTAGCGTCTGATTGTTGTATAAAAATCTCTATGAAAGAGCAATATGTACAGTCACTTTTGTTAGTCGAGAAACGATGAACACTTTGAGAAATGTTGCCTATTTTCTTTTCTATTATAGATAATTGATAAATATCTTGTTATTGCCACTCTTATCGTGTATCGCGAATCCAATATAAATGTATCCGAAGAGCGAAGATGCAGAAAAATTAAATGAAAAAAAAAAATCATTTGAAAATTCAATACAATGGAAATTTTCAAGTTTATAAGAGGATTAAAAGGAAAAGTTTGTAATCCCTTGTCTTTGTTTTGTAGGTAGTTTTTAGAAAAAACTTTACAGGATTAAAATAGAAATTATCTAAGTTGCTGCACTCATATATTGTAAAGTTTACGTGTATTTCTAACTCAGCAAAGCTGTTAACTCACATGTTTTTTTTATTTTTTTATATATACGAATATAGGAGTATAACTTTCATAAATTTACATATGCTACTTTTTGATATAGTTTTCTTGCACCACTACGAGGCTACGCTTCTGGTATGCTCATGAAAATTTAATAAATTCTTCTTTATGGATTGTTTTACTCGTTCGTCCAGCCCCGTTATACACAAAACTTCCACCTTTGTATTTCGATTAAATTAAAATTCTTTAAACAAGGTATTTTTATTTTGTTCAGTCATATTGTAAAGATTGTAAGGTTTCTCAGTTTGTGTTAAAAAACTCGCTAAACTTGTTTATTCTGACATACATATGAAATTAATAAACACCAGCCCTTCCTAAATTCTCAAAGATTAATTAATATGCCCTTAATGAAATCATTCCAAGCCCTTTGCCATCATACAAACATCTGAAGCGTACTCTTGCATACATCCCTACGTTACAAGATGATGTTTATGTGTACCGAGTATTTTAATTAATTCGACTCTAAAGCTGCAGTAATTAATTTTCAAATCATCACTGGAGATTTACCAAGCTCTGCTCGACCATCCAGGTGTATCTCGAAAAATCCCTTGTGGAGCAAATCCTCGGTTTTCGATCAGTTGAAATGGGAATTTTACAATCGTCTTTTAAAAAAAACGGAAATGCTTTTAGGCAACTGAGATTTATGGTATCTAAAGCTACATTTGCCGTTTTCGTGGTAAAACTTTTCGTCGAGTTTTATAAATTAGAAACTCTTCCATTCAGTTTTGATAGGTAGTGTGGAACTTTAACTCTCTTTTATTGGACTTGTTTAATTGAAATTTCTACTTCAAAATTTTCAGTGCCTGCATTATATTTTAGTAACATTTAGTTAGTTCTCTCGTTACCCTAACGAATGCTATTGAAAAATAAAATTTAATCCGAACGATTGAATTTCAATTGCAATTTCCTCATCATCTGACATTCGTTAGGAAAGTTCGTGCATAGACAACTGGAGGTGTGTCTCAGCCGAGTCGTGATTCCTTGATGTTATTAAAAAATCAGTTGCAAAATGTATGCTAATTTAAACAATATTGAGCGTATTGCGCTGGCATAAAATTTCGTTAGCGATTCAGGCGCCGTAGTTCAGAATAAAGAAAATGGAATGTATATTAACGCAATTTCAGACCGTTAAATTACCACTGTCCAATGTTGTGTCTTTCCGCCATAAACACTGACTAACATCATGTTAAAATCCATGCATCGTCAAAAGCTGCGTGAACAGTTCTATCATCATCAACATGACAGTGGGGTCTTGGATTATCCTGTTGGAAGTTTATTTCCATATACTTACATATCATTGACCAGGTTTTTTTATTTATTTTTTATATGCTTTTTCTTCAACTGTTTGAAAATAGATCCCATGAGCAACTTCTATTGGTTTTGTTGTTAAACTTTTTCGATTAGTTTATATTATTAGTTATTTAAACACGTTACAGCAAGTAACATGACGTTATTTGCAGATTAGTTTTATCTGTATATTATACATGTTCCACACACCTTTCTAGTTCTTTTACCAGGTTTGGCTTGTCAGGTGCGGGATCAGGTGGAAACTCGAAAGGAAATAAAGCATTAACATCATGTCTTTAGATCCCGTTTTGATTCTACGAAAATTATATCTAGTGTTTTGTAATTATGACTTAATTATGTTGTTAAATATCAACAGATCCTAAATGTCCAATGGTGGAGCAAGGACTCAAACGTTCTTGTATTATTACTTTATTTGGCTTATCTGGACATCTATTGCAGATGTCTCATGAAAAAAAAATTAATTCACTAGAAGCAAATATTAAAATCCAAAAAATAGTGCAAGGTATCAATGGTAGTGGTGTTATTGCCACGTCGTATTTATATCGTGAGATCGAAAAGCGATAATAACATTGTAGAATATTTCGGATATAATAGTTGCTGGTAAAACTGTGCAACTCCGTATGGAGAACTTTGCTAGGATAAAAACTAATTTTTTAACCAATTTAAAATGCCAGTTCAATGAACTTCATAGATATCTATAATCATTTTATTTAAAGTAATGGAACCTGATATTGTAGACAAGTTATTCAGTTATCAGAGCTTAACTTTAATCTGACTAGCTGTTGGTTAGTTTTCTATCTGATCCGGCTCCTCATAGGCCAAACTGTTAAAGTAAAAAAGTAATTCGGAATTTCAAACAGGGTTTTGATGCAACTTCTCTTAGATTACGCATTTTATCCATAAGTACAACTCAAACATTTCTAAAAAATTGTTTTCATAAAAATTGCATGGAAAGTGCAATTTTTAATGTTTGTAGAGCTGGTTGAATGGGGCTCTTTTCTTACTTAATCTGTTATGGGAGTATCTAACTTTTCAGACTCGATTTATCATAGTTCAGGCGGAAGAAATGCATTTCATTTAAAAGTCGTTCTACCTCCGTCTTATTACAAACTAATCCGAGAGATTGTTATTAATCTAATAACTCATTTGAATTATATCAAGATTACAATTGATTGAAGTCGAAGAGTTCTAATATTAACACTTAACAATTACATAGCTCGTAATGTCTTAAATACCTAAGTATAAAACGATATTTTATTTCATTTCTAAAATGTCTCCGATTGTTTTCAAACAAAAAGAAGTTCAATTTTCGATAGAGATTTTGTGAAACATGTCATAGTTCACTCGGGATGGGAGTCCTTTATTATGAAAACTCAGGTGATGTGACTCTTTCTTCATTTGGGTGCAACTCACTCATTATGGAAACGATGAACATCCATCCCGTAATATACTATAATAAATTACATCTTCTTGATTTTACATACTGAAGGCAGATTTTAGAACTTTTGAAACATACATCGAAAATCCTGTGTGCAATGGAACGGAAGAAATTTTCGTGAAACCTAATTCAACAGCGCTACAACAGCTATAACTCAACAGAATAATCCGCGTCACGAAAAAAGCGTAAATTTAAAATAAAATGGGGCTTCTCCAAATTACGTGTTGCCTATAAGACAATTTTTGGATTGTTTGAATTTGTATTTCGAGACTCTGGATTAGAAGAAATGGACTCATGGATTTGCCTTCATGCTCAAAACTTTTATCTGCATTAGACACTTTTTCTTGGATTCCTGCCTGTAGTTTTACAAGATTAGCGGCCATGTCCACTATTTTATCATATAAAATCATAAAATTGTAGTTAACTTGTGACATTTTAACACTACCCTCAAATACTGCCTTTCCAATATAAGGAAAATAGGTTGCGGTGTAAAGGTGACCTTTGAAAAATAGTGCTGTCCCTCGCTAATTAAGGTTTTAAAAGTGGAAGTCGACTCACCATGGAAGTGACCTTTCAAAAATAATTAAACCAAAAACTTAGACTAATTTATGATAAAAATTTCTCAGTCCAAGTGTTATTTCTTCAAATTATCCATGGAAGAAAACTTCGCAAAATTTTACACTTTAAACATTTTCTAATGTCTTCTTAAAATCTGCAAATCTAGTGCCTCAAAGCTTATAGATCAAACGTCCAGACTAATCAAAATCTCCTAGAGATAACTCGGGACCATAAGAAGGATGGAAAAGTGTTTTCCAATGTAATTTCGTTTACATGTCTTTAATCAGTTATGTAGTTTGAGGGTGAGCGTCATTCTAAAAAAGACTGACACTTCTGCTTGACCGATTACGCCCATTTGCGTGGAAAACAATTTATCTCTTTCATACAGTAATAGACAGGATTAATGATTAAACGCTTTATGAAAAAATTGGTCAAAATTTTCATAAAGTGTTGTGGCAAGTTTCTTTATTACTCGAACACTTTTATATCTTCAAAAATGAAGATTAATAAAGGTTTTCGTTAAAACAGAAACAATGTTGTGAAACCTAGAAGGGTTAATGAGTTAGAGTCAAACACCCGCCCTTGACTAATGTATTTTTTTATAACCTTTTATTGATTAAATTTTCTCAATAACATATCGTCGTAAATATTGAAAATTACCGAGTGTGCGGGATATGAATTAATAACGTTCCAAAGCCATATAATAAATTTCGTCAGACCTTTCCAGGGTCGTGAAAATTCTTTTCTTTTTTTCACGTCCGTTTCCTCATTTTGTCGCCGGATCGAAAAACTTTTAGCTTTTTAGATCTGACACGTAATTGACTTCTATGATTTAGTGAAAACACGCTTTTGTTTGAAAACTGGCACAATGCGACTTCGCGAGGAAATAGCCTTCAGTTTATCCAGATGTCAAACGTTTCCGTAACGCTACGATAATTTATTTTTAGTCGGCGACAATCGATAAATAAATAAATGCGCCTATGTACTTGCTTATTTTACTATACTTGCTATCCCTAAGACCTCGTTAACAAATTAAATAGAAGTCTTAGGAGCCCGGCGTTACACGAAGGCATTTGCAGGAATTAATTTATTTTAAATTGGAGACGTGAACGAATCTAAAAGTCCTTGAGTCTCCTTAGTCATGTGTCACTTCATCCTCACCAGAATTTAATTCACGACCTAATTTTCCGGATGGATTTTCCAGGAAAACTAAGCCCAAGAGCATTATAATGAAACGGCTGTTAGGCACCAGGTTCGTCACACGTCTTCTGCTTCTCGTATGTTCCGCAAGTCTTCTCAGTATCCTACTTTTGAGCAAATGCGGCCTGGATAGCCTGAAATCTTCCAATCAAGAAGAAGAATCCATTAAAGCTTCCGAATTATCAGGTAAGTGATTTTTTTCTAATACAATTCTGTTGTCGGTAAAATTTTAAGATTCCAAAATGGATTATTTTTGTGTATAGATCTGTTTCTGCATTTTTAAAAAATCTCGTTTCCAAAGAACCTAACAAGCGTATTTTCAAATAGCGCTCCCAGATATTTTCTCTGCATTTTTTTTTTTCATCGTATTTGTAAAACTCGGGTCTTAGTTCTCGGGCTCGCATTTCGATAAATCCACGAGAACGGGATCCCTCTGGAGATGAGCGGTCGAAAAACTATTCGTTATTCCAGACCCACGTTCTATCCAGAGCAAAAACAATTTAATTACAATGTGAAAGGCACGTGAGTCACATTGGCAAATCGATCATCCGAAACTAGTGCTTTTGTCTGTAAAAATATGTTTAAAATGTGTCTTAAATGGAGATTTCTAATGAAAATTTTAATTATATATATTAATGATAAATGTCTTTTTAATTAACTTTAAATTACTAACAACGTCAATTAACAGTTTCTCCCAATTATTGTTTAATAATAGTTCATTACGCCTCTGACTTTCCTCAGAAGTTCAACCAGAAACTTTTCTGAAATTCGCTTCATGAAATTGTAGCGAATGTGACTCAAGATTATGTCATACTTTGCAGATTCGGGCGCTTTTAAACTTTTCTATAAACTGCTATTTATTGTTTATAGAAGCACTGTGCAATAATCTCCTGCATCTTCACGTGATTGTCGTTTAGAGAAGGCACAATCCTTTCGAGCAGATCGATATGACAGTTCTAGAACCATGTTCTTGTTGATTTTCTTTGGTAAAATTGAAAATTGTCTTTTTAAATATTAAGTTGAATAGTGAAATGTATTAAAAAATGGGATGAAGCAAATTTTTCACAACATTAATGTACTCTGTTTTGTCCATTCTACCATAGTAACGTGCTGGTAATGAAAGGAAACAAAATGTCAGTCCATAATGTACGTTGCACTTCCAAAATAGCTCTTTAATACACATTTGCATTTCCTTTCCCAAATATCTTCAGTACTACTTTACCTGCATGTCGAGGTTGATCCTTTTTATCGTTGAAACTTACCCGCAAAGAAATGAAAGTAATTAGAGAAAATTACTTCATGCGAAAACTGATGAATTTAAAAAGCATTTTACCTAGTTCTAGTTTCTGTTGACATTATTTTTTGCGAAATTAAAGCGGATTAGTTTGTCCTCGTTTTTAGCATTGGTGTTTTTATCATTTTGGACCCCTGAAAATCTAAAAACTCATGTGCAATACATGTGTTAAACGAAAACTTGTTTTCAATTCGATTTGTAAATCTTGTGAAAATGATTACTTTTCTAATATTATTTCTCTCCTCTGATTGAGATAACTTTTAATCTCTTTTATATCTTTCTTTTTGGCATAGCTATTATTCTTGGAAGAAACAATAAATTTCATTGTGAGATGTTTTAAGAGTATGAGAGAATGCTCTTTATTATCAACAATATTTTTTCGAATAAATGAGGGCTCTAAACTTTAAAATGGGATATTTTCAAGACAAATATAAATTAAATAATTTGATTCTTATCAATAAACAGTGTCTAGCCTGTATTTACCAATCCGAAGTTCCTTAAGTAAACACTGAAAGTTTGTGTTCCCAACTAGAAATCGTCCGAGATTTTCAAATAATACTAATTTTCCAATTGATATCCTTCAGTGTTTTGAGGAATTGTATTGATTTTATTACTAGACAAGTATCATTATACTAGTTTTTCTAAGAAATTAAATCTAGAGTTCCTTCTTCATTTTACTACAACTTGAGAAGTTTTATTTTTATGTTTTACAACTACATTTGTATGTTTCTCGCCATCAGAACCATTTACTTCCATATTAAATAGAATTTATTTTCTTGAGTTTGACAAATCCTTCTGTTTAAGATTCTCTTTCTCTAAGCTTATAGTATTTCAAAGGTTTTGCATCATGAAAAGGATTCAGTTCTGTGTAAATTTATGGGTTGGCCGCTAAAAATTCTTATATAAATTAAATATTTTCAAAACATTATTTTGTGTACCTGTAATAAAGAAAACAAAATTTAAATATAAAAAAAAATGAAGCTCTATTTTTTATATGACTTTATAAAGAGTGGTGATTTCAGTTGAAGAAAATCAATCTTAAAGATTTGTTGCCACAACAATAGACATTTAAATTTTTTACAAGCGATATATTTAGATAAATCGTTCTATGTCCACAACTAAGAGAGGGCAATATAACATGAAATTGCAGTTTTTCTAGTTTTACCATATTAAGAAAACATGGGTTCTGAATCAGATTTCAGAAGTTAAGTTGAATGAATAAGAGTTCTGCCTTTTCAATATAAATAATGAACTTGTCGACAGTAATGAGATTAGGAACAGATTCTCCATTATTTAACACATTAAACTTTATGCTTGTTTTGGATACTTAAATGTTTCAGACCAGGTCTTTTTTTTACGCTTCCCTAAAACCATAGAATCCGCACGGATATGACAATACTATATAAATTATGTCTACATGTGGACCACACGATCTAGAATGGAAAGATGCAAAATCCCCATAGGTGATCACATGGGACTTAATGTGTTAATACATTTTCAAATTCTATTATGTATGTAGATATGTTTGACGTGACTGAAAGATATACGATACTACAACATTCCACCAGTTAAACCTAGCGACATGTTTACCTTTTGCGTTATAAATATCAATTTTTATACATATGTCCAGTTTGATGCGGTATCCGTAGAGGGTACAGGTATTATTCCTTATATGATTCATAAGGAAGTTGTTAATCCTCATTATAGACTTCCACGAAGCACGATTTCTTTTGGCTCATCGTGTCCTTTTTTGGACATTGATACAACAAAATAAATATACAAAATACAATAAATAAATTAGAAGAATATTAGAGACTTTATTGTTGTTCCTATTAAAAGGCAGCCTTTTGTATTTGTATCTAGAAATTATTTGGTTATATTCTTACATTTACAGTGCCCTTTTATTCCATTTCTATCCAATTGTAATTTGATGGCAATCCAATACGTAAACATGAGGCTCGTTAAGTTAGGTTTCAAAATGATAAAAATGAAATAAATACAAAGGGAAAGAGAAACTAAGAATATTATGTATCAACTTAAGAAACATTGTTGTATGTTGCTTCGTGTTACTACTTTTTCCTTCAGGTTTACCGATTAAAATGGAAATATAAAGCAATAAGAAACAACAACACAAAGTATTTCAATGTTTTGTTGCCATTTATAACAAAAAAAATTTAAAAAGAGAAACTTTAGTGTCTCCTAGTGCAGAAACTACATAAATGTGAATTAAATTAGGATTGGTTAATTCAACTTATTTTGATCCAGGGAAGTGAGTGAGTTTTAATCGATGTAAGTGTTTTAAAGAGCTCTTGGGGACACTCCGTATATTTGATTAATATATTCTTGACACGAATATCGGTTTTTAAATTAAAACAAATATTTTACGTCTATCACGTATATATACCTATATATGTATAGATAGTTATGTATATATGTATACATATAGTATATCTCACAAACTAGAAAACTACACGTATTTATCATTTTCCTCAGGACAAATAATAAATTTTCCCATTTCCTGCCGGGCCGTACATCAGTTTTCCGAACATGAAAATTATAATTTATATAGAGGGTGGTACATAAGTAACATTTAAACGTTATTTTTGTAATTTATCATAATAGCTTCCACAAAATTTAAACGTTTAATGTCTAAATTCAATAAATTACTGCTTTCAAAAATACATACATATGTAGGTACCTACATATAGGGTAAAGAAAAAAATCTATTCAGAAATATCCATTCTCTAATTGCCTATAGCACGACAATCAATTTTTTATCATCACCAGGTTGCAATATACGTTCACAGGAAAGGATAATGTTCAACGGAGTTGTTTTAATTTTTGCATGTTATGTATGTGTATTGTCATAAATAAAATCAAAAGTTCTTTTAGATTACCGAAAAATGTAACAATACTTCGATCTATGTCACCGTTTGGAAATCTTACGGTACAAACATGCAAATTGATCTGTCAAGAAAAAGGTGTCATCTGAGTCATTCAACGTCAATTTTTCCTATTCTCTTTGTTCCTACATAAAGAAATGTTCAACTATCAAACGCATAAAATCTAAATTTAGACTCGTCATTGCAGAGATTGCATGTTTAAAACCGTGCGCTCTGACTCGGAGATAATTGTGAACCCAATGTCACTTTAAGTGAGTTGCAACGCGTTCTCGTCCTCCATGGTAATAACTTGTCGATCCAGTTGGCCTACACTGATTACACTTGGCTTAGAACATTTTGCCAAAACTTCAACCTGAAGTGAAATCTTTCAAAGACTTCCTTCATGTATATACTAGTTAATCGATTAGAACTGCTTCAATCGTTGTAAAATTCTAATTGCAAGAATTTGTTGTTAATAATTATCATGTTGAAACCAGTTTGAACATTAAAATAAAAATAAAAAAAAACAATTAATAAGCTTTGAAGCACCTGTCTTAATTAGCGAAAAAAAATTTACTCTTTCACTTGGAAAGCTGATCTAAAGTACTATGAAAGTATAATTGACTGTAATTTTATTTATATTGTTAGTTGTAAATTTCGCTTTTCCTACTGTATTGTTTACGGTTCGTTAGTCAAAGCCTAAGTATACATGTGTCGGTTGGTACACAAGGGAAACTTTATTACAAGGATTTAATCAAATTCTACAATGTACCGTCTGTCCAGACAATTCCTGTTTAAACACCTCGAATACCGTTTAAATAAATTTTAATTTTAATTCAGCGTTTACTAAATTAACTTGCGTATACGTACGAGCATAATTTTTGGAAAAATAGGAATTTATCATTACGAGAACCGGTTAAAGTTGTTGTTTCGCTTAGAATCCAATCCCCCAACAATATATAAAAGAAAACGTTCAATTAATTGTCTTAAACTTCCCTTTTAGAAAATTTACGAAATCCATCGACCATTAAGTCCGCGTACTGAACGAATTTATGTGTTGGAAAGGGATTATAAGGGTTTTAGTTTGAAAATTGTTTCCTAATGAAACGAGAACTCCAAAAAAAAAAAATAATAGCCTCAATTTGTACGATCAAATAGGTTTTATTAGCAAACTTGTTAACCTGAAGCTATTTTCTTCGTATCGTTACATTTTCGTTTACTTCCTCAAATCCGGTAAACTTCTTACTTTGCTCGAAGATTCCCAATTGTAACAAACGTCTTTGTTCCCCTGTCTCTCTGAGTTTTCTTGTCTTGTTATTCGTTTTAAAGTAAGTAGATAGTTTCAAATTGGTAATTGAACTGTTTCAATGCGTGTACAAAAAAAAATACAAAAAATTATAAACGAAACTTTTAAATAAAAGAGAAAAATATTATTTTCCAGTCGTATAAATTTTTCCAGTGGAAATTTCATTAAATGAACAAGCTCTTCTGCCAGCCAAAAATTTTTAATAAAATGTGTGACGTATAGTTTTAAGTTATGTTTGTGTAATATAATTTATATTCCAGGGCAAAGTTTGCTTTTATTATACAGGTTGAATGTCTATAAAAGGTCCTTGATTAGCAAATGGCTGGGTGACATTGCTGTTTTGGTTTTATTTATTTCTTTCTTTTATTTTCTTCCTTAACCTATTTAGGGACAATAAAAGAGTTCCTGACATTCGTTCGAAGTATTGCGTAACTAATTGTAAGGAACCATAGAATTACGTTTGATTTACAGATACTATAAAAAGTATTGACATAACTACGAAATGTTTTCTGTTTCTTAAAGAATTAAGGTATGTAAAATAATTACGAGGAGCTACATATGTAGCAGGAGGTCTGTCTTCCAAAAATAAAATTCCTTTTTAGACTACTTATGAATAATGCCACGTATACTTACTCTTGTAATGGCTTTTTCCTTTTCCAAGTAGCTAGTAAAGATAACTTTCCCAAGAAGCATTAATAATTGTTTAGTTTAAGGTTTGTCATTTTACATTATGGATCATTTAACCATTGAACAACGCGTTAAAATTGTAAGAACCTTCCATAAAAGTAATAATTTTGTCGTAGCCACGTCTCACTCTTGAATAGGAGGTTATGGGCGACAGAATGGCTTTCTGAAAAAATGACGGTAAAACTGAGCCTGTTATAGATGTTTTAAAATGTGTGCATCGTCGTGACGCACGTTCAGCTCAAGATATCGATGCTATTAGAGACAGTGTGACGAAGGACCTTATTCCATGGCACGCTCATCATTTGAACTTGCCTTATAGTCAGTCCGTTATGACTTATTTTGGATTCAGATCAACTACAATACAAAGTACGATTCACGCAAGAATTAAAGCATAGTCACTACTGAATACGTAGAAGATACGTTAATTGGGATACAGTTTGGAAACTGTGAAATTTGGAAATTTTGCTGAAAAAATTATTTCTGGAAAAATTACTGAATAGGAGATTCTGAAAATTCAGAGACAAATACCCACTGCATCGAAGAAAAGTGTGAATTTTTGGTCTGACCTTTTCTTGTGAAAAAGCTGAAAGAGTATTATGTGGGTATAATGTAACTGATTTTTTTGGTTGGAATTTGAGGATTTTAACTTCGGCCACGTGTGGTTTAACCAAGATAGACACGATAGTTCAAACTTTAAACCATTTCAAAAACAAATTCCATCTAATCATAATCGAAATTCAGTTTGAAATGTACAAAATATTGATAGGAAATTGCCTCATGGAGATTGGATTCTGTAGAAAGTCCGTCTAAGACCATTTCAATGATATCACCTTTGAAATTGTATTTAAGCTATAATATTTCAAAATGATGTAGAAACTGAACGTAATTCAGGATTTACCAAAATATGACATACTCGATTTAAAAATGTTTTAATAAATATTTCTTGATGCGTAGATATTCCAACATAAAAATCTTAAACATACAATTAAAATCCTGAATTGGACTGAATCCTGGCTTGTGACAAAACTGTTTTGGCAAAGTAGCAAGGCTAAAATCCAAATCTCAATCATATTCATCATAATTATCAATAAACAATCGATACGAAATTTCCAGAATGCAAAACGAATAATCTTCGAAGGTATGGAGACGAGATATGGCACGACGTCCTACTTCTTGAATTTTTCTGATACTACTTGGGTAATTTTATGTCACTCAATGATAAACATGTCTAAATTTTTAAGAAAGTTAAACTAGTTACGTGTGGTCGTTTATCTCATTGTTTCGTCCCAGGTTTTTAAAACCTGATATTTCAGTAAAGTAAATTTCCTAATTATGGATTTTGACAATATTTAATGTTTCTAAGCAATGAAGTAAATTCCCGATAAACAAAAATTATTAGTGAAAGTGCACATGTGTATTGATTATCGTAGATATAAAATAGAGTAGTGTAATTTATAACTCTGTTTTCCCATATATCTTATTTTGGTCTGATATCAGAGTTCTAATGGCAAAACATTGGCAAAAAGGGCTCTGTTCGTAATTACGAATTCATTTGCGAAACACGCCCGACATATTAGGCAGACGGTTTCGGTAACTCTAGCTTGTATTTTACGACACGTGAACACACGAAATGGCTGATTTAGTATGGATACAAACAGCGGCCTGGCAATTAATTTTATTAATTTAGCTTCGCTTTTGCTAACTGTCCTTTTATACGATTTAACGAATACCTATTTTTAAATTAATTTTTTGTTTTATTAAGAGAATTTATAAAATGAGTATAGATCGAAAGAAACACCTTTAACCCACATCAACCTATATATCGGCCCCTAAAAATCCCCTGAAGCATGAAAGATAATTGGTAAAGCGTTTAATTAGACCCTATAGAGCTTTATTGAACTTGTTTGTGGTATGTGTATGAATTCTGAATGTGGGTGAGATTTCATTTCAAAGCTTTAATAAAATGTATTCTGTAATTTTCGTCATTTTATTATTAAACAGTAGGCTCGTATTTTTTGAATATGTCATAAGAGAATATTCTCGTATATGTAGTTCTTCACATTATTTTGTTAATTTTCCATGTAATTTCCTCCGATAGTAAGCAATAACATAAAATTTGCAAATCTTTAAAAAAGGTAAGCTTCAAATTTGTTCTTAAAATGTTCCTTTACAGCTGTATCAAATTGGGTCACAAAAATAGTTTACGAAAACCAAGTCATGCCCAAAGCTACTGCTGTTCCGGCAATAGAAGACTTGTGAACAGGTTCATTATCCTAGAGTAGAATAGCAACTTCTTACAGATTTTTTCTTTATAGCTTCTTACGATCTTATAAAATGCTCATATGGAATGTTCCAGTATTATGTTAATGTAATTTATAAGCATATTCTTGAAAATCCCAAAAAATTGCCTTCACAATTATCTAGGTAACTTTTCTACTAAAGGATTCTGTTTGAAAGTAGATAATCCTTTGAAAATTTAGAGATCTAAGTTCTATCTTCAGTTATAGTTCTCTCTAACCTTGGAAGGCAGATGTTGAGAGCCATTTCAACGAGTAGTACATTTTTCATGCGTGCATTTCGTAATTGTTACCACAGGAGTCTTGTGAACAAATGCATCGTCGAGTAAGAGACCAACTTCTTGCTAACTTTCTAATCTCTTTCTTTACGATCTTTCCCAAACGTATAAAATGCTAGTACATGGTGCCTTAGATTTGTATCATGTAAATGTAACCTTGAAGAAGATTCTTGTGAAATTTAAAAAAGTTACCGTCATAACGTGTACCATAGTAATTTCTTTGGAGTTAGATTAGTCTCTGAAAACATGGAAGATTTTATTGCTTCTATACTTATAAACCTTTTTGATATTGAATGATAGAAATTTATATATTTTTTTATGACGAGCACTTTTTCAGAAAATGCAGATGTTTGGCACGCACAGGTCTTATTTTATTAAGAAACGAAGTTGTTTGGGGTTGTAACAATAAATTATATTCGTCAAATTATTGGTTCCAAATGCTCTATATCTGTCCGTTCGTTGAAACCATAAGTTTTGTAAGCGTGACCCTTTTTTAGGAATTCGTTCAATGAATTACTCTGTTAACTATCCTGAGTGGAAAGAGTAGAAAGTTTTCGCTTGGTCTCTAGGATGAAAAAGATCATTTCGAATTGTGACTGTGTTTTTATTTTAATATGGATTCCCTTTCAAGAAAATTTCAAGACTATTGAGCAGAATGCATTTCACTATCGACTATTATTGCTACTTCCAACCATCTGCAATTCTCTACCTCTATTTTAAAATTACTTATGACTATTTCGCCACTCCCAAACAATATTAAAATTAATCCTCTCAGAATTCCGCTTAAAGATGATGAAAACTTGTAATAGATAGGTTCCACTCCTTTAACCACTTGAATCTGATAATGGATTTTTTCCATTTCTTATCAAATTACCCAAAAGTTGTCGTAGGTAAAATTATAACTGCAATTTCCAGACTATAAAAATAGCAAGTTTGCACATATGGACATTCAGTTTTTGTGCAAAAATTATTCATAAAACTTCATAAAAAATGAATTTGAAAATGTTCTCTGCAGCTTTCGTTTTTCTCTTAGCTATTCACGTAAGTAATTTTTATTTTATAGAACCTTTTTGCACAGTTTTGTATTATTTGTATTTTTTTAGGCGAGCCAACAGCAGCCACAGCAAAGTGGTCTTATTGCTTCGATTTTTGCACGGATTGCTGAAATACTTCTTGATTTAGCCGATGACAGTCTCAATGTAATTGTCACTGTGTTCGATAATATCGATAAAAATATTCCTAAAATCGAAAAAGATCTTGTACACGGCGCAATTCAACTTGCCACAGACTTAAACAAAGTGTTCTTAGATATTCTGAATGATCTAAAATCAAACGCAACCCATGAAGAAAAAAAGGTCATTTGTTGTATTGAAGAAGAAAAAGATAATGTTAACAGCGCTTTGAGGTATACTGCCAATAAAATAGGACACTGTGCTGGTAAAGATATCTCTCTAGTTATAAATGCTACTTTGCAAGTCATCAAATCTTTTCAACCGCTTATTGAAAAACTCAAAATTGACGTAGAATCTTTAAAAATCTGTTCTGATACCTACTCCGACATTAAATGTTTAACGAACTTTGCTTTAAACGAACTTGTGATTTTACAAAAAATCGCATCAATTGTTATTAAAGACCTTGAAGAAATTATAAAAGTTGATGCGCGAATTATTCAAAATTTCATTAGTTGCTCGTTGGAACTGGATAAAGCTCTTAGCAATGAAGTTTATGAAATATTTACTGATATTGCAACTTGCACTGAAGTTAATAGAAACACTAATAAATGTAAGTCTCACATAGAAAGTGATTAGTAATTAGAGACATGCCTTATACGAGGAATTAATTTGTGTTTTTTTCTTTCTATAAGAGTTATATAAACAGCTTAGTTCTCTAATAATCTTAAATTTTTTGGTGATTCTCTCAAGAAATATAAAATGTCCTGTTTATTTAAATTAAAATAAAAATGGAATTAATATTGATTTAGTTGTACCTATATTTATTTTTCAAACCACATGCTGCAGAAATTCTTGTTAGTTAAAAATGATTAACAAAATGTATGGCAAATAAGCAAATCACTTGTTTCAACTTGGAAAGTAGCAAAGCTAAACGCTTAATTAATTAAATTTTTGTACCAATTTTAATTCAAGAAATTATAATTAGATAAAAGGAGTAAATCAGCACAAAAACATCCTTATTTAAATCGGCTTTAAATCAAAACATTACTTATAGTAATTAAAAAGTTATGCCAAGAAAGAATAATTTTAATATTGGCATTAGAAATCTCTATTGACTGAGTGGAAAGCTCGGCAGAAAATGAATGAAAATACTTTATATTACTTTATTTATTTATTCTAATTATTTAAGATCTTCTTTTAAGTGATTTCCCGACACACGCGCGCGCCTGTTCTAATTTCCAGATTGTTAATTACACCAAGGTACACTTTAACATTGAATTGTATTTGGTAGTTACGAATTTTAGTAGGATATGGGTTTTTCTCATCCCCATAAATGAGAACATTGTGTTAGTTGACATCTCTTCTCGATGAATCGTAGGTTTTCTAATCCACAAAGTTCTTCTAAAGAAAACTACATTTTTCATATCAGCATTTAGATAAATCTATTTTTTTAAAGGAAGTTTATTCTCCCTAAAGGATCGTCTTCAAGCAACTCTTAAACTGCGGCATAGTAATATGGATGTTGTTATGTTTTGTTCATTGGCGACACAACACTCCACTTAGATACACATCAACGACACGTGCTCATCATTCGCAAAACTCTAAAAATAGCTTCTTCATAATTCAAATTGGAACGTGGTGGAACTCCTACGGTATACCGTTATAGATTCACTGACCATTGTATAGGTGTTTGCAAAAACAAGAATGTGTGGAAGCCGCCTGTTTTGAAAATGACGTTAATATTCAGGACGCGCTTTACGGAGTCCATAAATGTACAGAATATTTGCATATTCGACATTCGAAATTGTAGCCATTTCAGTAAGTTAGAAACTCAATGAACATGTACTCACTAAAAATTATGATTAAAAATATGTAACAGTTGACAAACTCAATTTGACAGCAAAGCTATAATTTTGGAAAAGAAAGACAATAACAAGTGCATAGCCAACTTGACAATTTTTGTTTATTCTGGTCTTCTAAACTTGTCACCTGAAGTTATAATCTTTTGTTATTTCAAGTAATATTTTTGATATTATTCGCAAAAATTAGTAATCCCATATATATGGAATATTATTTATATATATACGAGTATGTATATATATATATATATATATATATATATATATATACTATATATATATATATATATATATATATATAGTATATATATATATGGAATAGGAAAATAATATCACGGCATTCTTGGGGTCAAAACATTACAATTTGACTTAAAAATTATTTGGAAAAAGTGTCTCGTTTAGGCGCTATTGATAGTCAAAGTTCTTCAAAAAAAAATCGATTCTTGTTGTATCTGGAGAATGCTTCAATGGACTTCAATGAAACTTAGGGTACATTTATTTATTAGTACAAGGATTATTTTGATGTAACATTCATGTTCAATAACAAATTGCAAGTGGTAATTTCTTTGCCATTCTTGTACAAAAATGGACAGAACTTTGAACTGGGCACCTACATCGTATTGATTTTTTTTCTGACCATACATTAGCCCCTTATCCATCTTTTTGATTTCTTGGAATTTTCTCGTACGGTTAACATTTCAGGCAGAAAAAATTATTTTCTTTTCTCATGCAGAACGCCAATTTGCCATCATTTTGATAATTATCGAGAATTGTCGATATGTCATTTTCCGAAAATGTCATTAATATTAATCAAATTTTTTTGACGTTTGTTTATTTTTTTTTAAATGTTATTAATCGAATTTCTTTATGCTCATGGATGTTATGGCCCTTAAAGGGACCAAAAAACAAAGAATAAGTATTAAGAACATCTAAACACGGCTAAATGGTAAATAAACAAACGTCAAAAAAATTTGATTAATATTAATGACATTTTCGGAAAATGACATATCGACAATTCTCGATAATTATCAAAATGATGGCAAATTGGCGTTCTGCATGAGAAAAGAAAATAATTTTTTCTGCCTGAAATGTTAACCGTACGAGAAAATTCCAAGAAATCAAAAAGATGGATAAGGGGCTAATGTATGGTCAGAAAAAAAATCAATACGATGTAGGTGCCCAGTTCAAAGTTCTGTCCATTTTTGTACAAGAATGGCAAAGAAATTACCACTTGCAATTTGTTATTGAACATGAATGTTACATCAAAATAATCCTTGTACTAATAAATAAATGTACCCTAAGTTTCATTGAAGTCCATTGAAGCATTCTCCAGATACAACAAGAATCGATTTTTTTTTGAAGAACTTTGACTATCAATAGCGCCTAAACGAGACACTTTTTCCAAATAATTTTTAAGTCAAATTGTAATGTTTTGACCCCAAGAATGCCGTGATATTATTTTCCGCATGCATTTCAGGGACACCCTGTATAACCGCCTATTATATCCAGATCTCAAATGGATTTCAGTAGCAATTAACATAAAATCTAATCCCGAATCCAAATATTGTCTAGGATCGAAATGATGATTGGGTATACCTACACTATTCCATTAGGCGAGCACTCAAAGTAAACTTGCGCGACTGATTGCAATCCATTTTTCCTAACCTTAATGTTATATTAATGAGATTTTATAGTTAAATTGTTCAATACGATATTTCAAACTGATAATTCAACTTTCCAGATTAGAAGTTTAGCTTCTATAACTCATTAAAATTAGTAATTTTGAGTTCGTTTCTAAATAGGACGAAATAAAATTAAAAAATTAAAGAAAAAAGACATTATTTTCAAAATGAATACAGAAAAATTTGTCTGTAATTAACATACCTAAACAAGCGCCATCGTCGAGAGATATTAACAAAGAACTGATAAAAATACAGAGTTCAGAAACTTTTCGTGCCATGTGTGAGGTTTCGTGTTTTTGTCAGGCCGGCCCGAGTTACAACTGAAAGAAAGTTTCGCGCCAGAAAACAATTTTCCGAGAGCGTCTGCGCCGGAAATCTTTATTTTTGTTTGCAACCGATATGGAATAAAAAAAAAGGGAATTGTTTTGAAAATAATATAGACAGTGTCTGATCGGTTTCTATTGGCAAAAAGGCAAAATGCCATAGATATTCATAATTTGAACTGTTTTAAGAAACTATTACGAACAAAAGAAATTTCTAACATTATATACAATTCCTGCAAAGTGCCTTTTAGAGGGCACTTTCATTTTTCGCATAGAAATCTCTTCTTGCGGTGCAATAATAACCAATTATTTTTAAGTTTGAATATGAACGCAAATAAGGATAATACCTTGAGAATTCGCGAGGTTTATTCGGAAACTACGACCCGCTCTGAGTTGAAATACCTGACGTTCGTGATTTTCTGGTTACACGCCATTCGTCTTAATGATGCCTTTACGGAGAATGTCGACGTTAATGTCCCCTGAACATGTATATTCCCCAAGTTCCGCCAGTTCCCCAGTGAAAGTTTGAAGCCTAAACTCCCATTAAAAAAAGCTTAGAAATAACCTTTTAATTGATATTACGGGAAATGACTTGGATATAACCTGTCGTGACTACCTAACAAGCATTAAACGTACTGATTTATGATATATGTATGTATATAGGGTGTCCTAGAACGATTGAACCTGTTTATAACTGGATAGTGGAAATTTAAAATAGCCTTAGTGCGATAATATTAGTTCCATTAATATATCATCGCAGCTACATAGGTCGAACGGGTTTCCACTGAACAAGAAAAAAACATTGATCCCTAGCAGGGCGCCAGTAAGTTTTTATTTCTTAAATACACATTAAAGACATATTGATAATATGTTTCAATTTGTTGTCCCTTAGTGGCAAAATAAGTCCTTTTTAGATTCTTCTCTAAAATAGTATAAAGACAAAACGTAAACTTTACCATATAAAAGAATATGAAAACTTAGACTAGATGTGTATAAGAGACAGACTTTGAACTGGGCACCTACATCGTATTGATTTTTTTTCTGACCATACATTAGCCCCTTATCCATCTTTTTGATTTCTTGGAATTTTCTCGTACGGTTAACATTTCAGGCAGAAAAAATTATTTTCTTTTCTCATGCAGAACGCCAATTTGCCATCATTTTGATAATTATCGAGAATTGTCGATATGTCATTTTCCGAAAATGTCATTAATATTAATCAAATTTTTTTGACGTTTGTTTATTTTTTTTTAAATGTTATTAATCGAATTTCTTTATGCTCATGGATGTTATGGCCCTTAAAGGGACCAAAAAACAAAGAATAAGTATTAAGAACATCTAAACACGGCTAAATGGTAAATAAACAAACGTCAAAAAAATTTGATTAATATTAATGACATTTTCGGAAAATGACATATCGACAATTCTCGATAATTATCAAAATGATGGCAAATTGGCGTTCTGCATGAGAAAAGAAAATAATTTTTTCTGCCTGAAATGTTAACCGTACGAGAAAATTCCAAGAAATCAAAAAGATGGATAAGGGGCTAATGTATGGTCAGAAAAAAAATCAATACGATGTAGGTGCCCAGTTCAAAGTTCTGTCCATTTTTGTACAAGAATGGCAAAGAAATTACCACTTGCAATTTGTTATTGAACATGAATGTTACATCAAAATAATCCTTGTACTAATAAATAAATGTACCCTAAGTTTCATTGAAGTCCATTGAAGCATTCTCCAGATACAACAAGAATCGATTTTTTTTTGAAGAACTTTGACTATCAATAGCGCCTAAACGAGACACTTTTTCCAAATAATTTTTAAGTCAAATTGTAATGTTTTGACCCCAAGAATGCCGTGATATTATTTTCCGCATGCATTTCAGGGACACCCTGTATATATACATATATATATATATATACATATATATAATTCATATGAATGAATATTTTTTGCACTGATTTACCTCTTTTATTTAGTTATAATTTTTAGAAATAAAATTGGCACAAAAATTTTATTAACCATATACCTATATACAATTTCGAAAAAATACGCAAAACTTAAAATATTACTCGCCACTTGATCTATTGTACTAAAATTTTAATCAAATATTTCCATCGAATAATTAAATATTTCTGCCAATTTTGGTCAAAAAATTTCTACCCCTTCTTGGTGTGGCAATTTCCATATCACTGACAATTGTGAGTATATTTGGGAAACTAACCAGTGTCGTATTAAAATTTATAAAGAAAAAAATAGATATCAACTCTACTGTAACCTCCTGCAAAAATTGCATCGAATTACCCATTACCCTGTCTTGTTAATAGTCATTTGATATTCGTTATTACCAGTCCTTGCTTTAGGTTGAAAATAAGAATTAAAAAATCTCTATTAACATCCATAGTCACGAATTCAACTTTTTCGCTAACCCTTAAACACAGGCTACGATTTCTCGTTACGCCAGCAGTTTCAACCGATGTAGTATATAGGATGTTTTAAATCCTCTGCTAATGAAATTTTTGCAAGTTCTCGTGTAACAATTCTCTAATGGCTCTATAGAGTACGTTACTTTTCATCGGTTTATATCGTACTATTCGTATTGTGGTGCCAGAAAACGTCAAAAACCGAACTGTATGGGAGAAAACCGTCATGTTGCTGTGTCGTTTCAAAAATTAACTGCTTACAGCAACTTTAATCGGTGTTGCTACATAATGGTTTTTCCCCATAAACTTCAGTTTTTTAGGTTTTTGAAATGAAGTATCCCTTGTTTTGGATTTTTCTCCTTAGGATGTTTTGATTGTTTGGGCTTGAATAAAGAACTTCAAGAGCCACTTAGTCCACCGTTTAACTCTTCATGTTGTGGAGTCTTTTACTAGTTATTAGTTTTTTTTTCATTGCTTTTATTTCATTCTTCATAATGCTGGTTGATTCATTGGGCAATTTATTTAAGAATGCGTGCATTTCTGTGTATATTGTGTATTCATTATTTGCTCACCAATAATATACAGGGTAAGTCATGTTAGATTAGTTTTTTATTATGTTTAACAATGCATATTGTTGGCAATAACGCTAAAAATATTTGCTGTGTCTTTGCAGTTGGAACTGGTTTTTTGCGTCGTTTTAGACTAGATGTTTCTTTTTGTGTTAACGACTCCAAGTAGACAATTATTTAGTGTTCCCTATTATATTGACTTGAATATTGCTTATGAATTTTGCTCTTTATTGACTTAATTTATTACATTTGTAAACACGGTAGTGTAAGGTAAGTTTCTGCTTAATTTGTACATTTGGGTTAGGCTTTGAATTTTTAATTCTGCATGTTCATGGAGTTTATGTCAGTGGTATTGTGTATTCCTTTAGGGGTTCCACTATGATTCCGGCGTTTTCAAGGACTTTGATTTCCAAAATTTTTTTAAGGATGCGTTTTCCTCATTTAACTTGCAACTGATGATATTGGATGAGTGGAATACCAATTTTTCCAATTCCATGTTTATTTTGTCGATATCTCATGATTCAATTATTCCTCTATTAAGATTGTTTTTTTATTGAACGAGTGGATATGGTACTCAATTTTGTTGTGGACATTTTATCCGTTCTTACAAATGTTTAGCTTTTCCGTCTGTAATATTTTTCTCTTGGATGTCGCATCGTTTTTTTCCTTAACACTGTCAGTAGATATCTGGTTGACAGTTTTTGGTGTTATTTGTCTTCCTGTTTTCGGCTTTGGGTTCCATGAGCTTTTCCATTCTTAATTTGTTTTTCTTCCTTTGCCTTTCCCTTTTTCTGTAACAATGCTTTCGCTTTCTAATTTTCTTTTCTTATTGTCTGTAGATCTTCAATTTCTAATTGTAATAAGAAGAAAAGTATAATTGGATGGGACAAGGAAAGAACCATCGGTGGATGCAAAAAAATTTTCCAGTCAAGTTTTCGTAAATTTTGTTGTCTTAGATGTTTCTGGTTCGGCTTTGACATGATAGAATGCAAAGTCTTTTCTGTTGTTGAATTCTGATCGGCTTTTCTGAAGCACGTACTTCAATCGCATCATTTATCGATAGTGGATTGGTATAAATCGTTTAGTTAAGCTTAATGTGTTCATGATAGACGATTCCAGTTAATACTAGTAAACGGTTAAACATCGACAATTAACATTCATTTTGAATTCAGCTCGTTCCAAATAATTCAAACCTCTTTTGTGGTCGACTTTGGACTACACTCTTGAGTTGATTCTGACCAAGGGGATTCGAATAATCACACAGAGGGTCACTTTATAACGAGAGCCATCCAACTGATAGTTATTAGGTTAACTGGAAAACAATAGGAAATCCTAGATTAACAATAAGTTTTTTATTGCAATTTCTTGAATTTACCAGATTTTATTATTTGTTTCAGTTTGATTTTTTCAATTCAATGCCAAAATGCATACAAGTACATACATATGTGTATCATTTTTCAATATAAACTTCTTTAGTTGCTATCCTCCTTTAATAAACGAACATCTATTACGACTACAATGCTCTAGAGGACTGTTTTTTTTACCTTTTGTTTGATAAATTGAAACGTCACTTTTTTGCTCATTTTCGAGATAATGGAGGTGAGACTAAGCGTGTTTCTTATTTTCGATCCTCGGGTGCGTCACTTCTCATTTCCAACTTTTTAAATATTTCAAAAGGCGAAATGGAAAGCAAAAAAAGGAAATTCTTTTGTCACGCCTAAACAAAAAAAATTAAGCATTTGTCACACGCGAAACTTCTTTTTCCCTGAAAGTAGAAATTGAATTATCGTCGTTTTAAGGAAAATGGAAAAAACAGGTTAATTTCAGAAGTAAAGAAATGAGAATGTATTAAGGACGAAATTCGTTTGACATGAGGGTAATTTTCGCAAGCCGTTTGCACGAAATTAAATGGATTCGATGGTCATTTTCGGTCAATTTACAAGCTGTCTCATTTTACTCAAAAAACCATATCAATTCCCAAATAGAACTCACCGATTTTAATAAAAAAATAGCCATTTCAACTTTGAATAAAATTGAATATTCTATGAAATCCAGAAAAATAGGCAAGTTGCTTTCTATTATTGGCTTTAATATATAGAGTGCATATTTCTTTTCAGCAAATTTTAGATTTATTGCAAATACAAATTAAAGTGATATTAATTTAAAAAACAATCTTTTCTAAAACCTCTATAATAGTCGTTTAGTTATTGAATTAATAACTACTGTTAAAATTTTAAATATTTTTTTACAATATATTTTTAAACTGTACATCATCCCTTTGTTACATCTGCTAACTTCATACACTATGGGTTTTCATTTTTAAATTTCAATCGAGACGAAAATAGATCTGACACGAACAGAAATAATGGAACTAACGACCACATACTCATTCACTATCGTTCCCTGTGTGAAACCCATGAAAAAAGTTATTGCATATCTACGCTGTATTTTTTGCAAAATACAAAATAATCAAGTTGAAGCTTTAGTTTAAAATGGATAGACCGCAATAAACCAACTGAAATTTGAAAAGTCTTCTTAAATGAACTTTACAAATCAGGAAGAATGATGTGAACTAATCTTATTCATCGAAAATGTGTGGCATTTTGCACATTTGGATTAACATATTTCTAATCTCAGATGGTTCACTTTGTAAAATGTTTTTTCTTTTAATTTAATAATTCAGTTAGGAAGAAATTGGTCCAGTAAAAAAGCGTCTACCCTAAAATCCTGTTGTGCATAAAAGATTTCACACTAAATTAAATTATTCTACCCATTATCCAACTAAACAAAGCCACATCCGTGAACGGCAAACTGCTTCTTTGTTCATCGCATTTACCGGTAAATGGAAAATGATTAGTCTTGACAACTCTAAAAAAATTATTTTAGGATAAAGAAGAACAACTTTATTCCGCACGTAAAAGGAAATTTCGAAGGTAGCTAACTTCGGCTACACACCCTAATCAATCAATATCTCAGCTGGAAAATTAATATTATATCACGTTTTTCCCCATTCCTCGGAAAAGTAAGTTGGAAAGTCGAATGGAGAAAAAAAACTAGGGAAAAGGGGAGGTTCCCTTATTCGGATCCAGTTTCTTGCTAATCTAGGGGATCTGAGCGGCAATAAAGGCCTGTTCTTCGTCTCCTGAAATTGTCGAAAACGGCCCTTTGAGACAAACGAGCCGAAGAATAAATTCGCCGCGAAAAGATAAGTTAAATATTTTGATAAGCGGAGCCTTGTAAACTGGAGCTACTTTTATGGGGCATTCTAATTGGATTCTTAATTTTAATTGGATTGTTTTGGTTGTTTAAAAGTTAATTAAAAGTCTTTACCTTGCAAGTGTCCTATCAAATTCCAGTTTAGCTTAGAATGCTGTTGTTTTTCGACATTTTTAAAACATCTCAAGAGTTCCTCAATTTTATTAGTTTCCGCCTACATTTGAAAATAACCCTTAACCTTTAACATTTTAAGATAAAATAAATTACTCTTGCTGGAGGTATGAAGTTTTGGTAATGGCATAGATTTTTTTTATATATCATTATGTATTTACAAATTATATTATATAAAACACCTTTTTGGGATTTTTTCCATTTATTTCGTCTCTTAAATATTCGAAATTATGTGATCTGTTTACCAATACAATGTTTATGTAAGTACTTTTATAAAATTAGACTAATTGCATCAGATATATTGATAGGAAAGACTTATCTTTTCTTTATAGAAACATCCTTAATGAGATAACTGAGCATTCATTTAATTATTTATTAAAGATACAATTAATCGATTTTAAAGACCTGTTTTTAAATTTGAAAAACAAATAATAACTGTTTGTGGTAAGATCTGGACTGTAAAATGGATGAATGTGTTTTCAATATCACAATTCTTCAGAATAGCCCGAGAATGGACACGAATGTTGTCATGCGGAAGGTAAACATTGCTGGGACATAATTAGCGTCATGTTTTCGAGAATTCCAATCCAAAAAGTACCTATGTATAAAATACAAATAGGTTACGTCTCTTTTAATACACAGTCATCTAAATCTCTTTCTCAAAAATCTCAGGTCGCTCAGAGCTCAAACACAGATCGACCTTATCCTTATCACTTTGAGGAGTTGTTTGGTATTTTCCCCTTTTAAGTCTTCTTGGTTGATGAGCTCGTTTTGTTCTTCTGGTGCATCTTCAACGAATGAGGTTTAAGTGATACACGATGACGATTTTTTTCTCCATACAACCGAGAATTTAGATGATCGTCACATTCCAACTTGAATGATTAGATAGCGAGTGAATAAACTTAATCTATCATTCAGTAGTTGCTTAGATCTTTTTGACTTTTTTTTATATTAGAAATTTTACTTACCTATATTTAATCGTCTATATCAATTTTATTGATTGATTATCCTAGTTGTTGTAATGTCAGTCGATTCAAACTATGATAACTTTCTTATTGCGTCTAAGTCTCTTAGGTGATTGAATGTATCCTTATACAGTCCAATGTTGATTTCAACAGGCTCTAACTGCTGCCTATTCATGGAAATTCGGATTTTGGTACAGTTTAGGCTTCCTAAGAGGCCTCGAACGGTAACCCGAGAGTATTTCTAGAACTACAAACTTAGCATATTTTTAAAAAGGTTTAATTAGTCTGAGAACGTTTTTGCTGATATTTCATACACTTGAATCAAATAAATATTAGTTGAAGTGTAAAACTGCATAGTTATCGTTACACAAACATAGAAAGCGATTATTCCAAATTAACCGAACAAAATCATACGAACGCTTTCGAAAAACATTTTATTTACAGTCGATCAGATTTGAAATAGATGTTTTTTTTTGGAGGCTTGATTAGTCTGTTTATCCGATGACGATAATTGATTGAAAACATTCATCCAGTTTTTCTATTATATTTGCTTTCTAGCCAGATTGCGTCATTTTATTAAAATAATTATAGCCAACGAAATAAAACGATTTACGCCATTTTAACAATGACAATTTAATCAAACAACCTTTTTAATTAATTTATTGGATTGATAGAAAAATCAGCTCAATTCGAAGCTTTATTATGGATAGGTTGGATGAGGTTTCAGACTTTTCGATAATGAAAATCGACCCATTGTTTTAACCGGAAATTGTTAACATGAAACGAATTGCTTTAATGAATTGCCAATTGAATATTAAATAATTTTCAACATCTTTTTGTGTACTAAAAAATGTTTGAGGATTTCACAGTCAGATTAATTTTATACATTGATTAGTATTTATACAGGATGAGAGCCACCACTAACGCGATTGCCATTTGGTTTTATTGCATAGCATTAAATTAAAAGGGATTTCCTTTAACAAGATTGGTAACTGGTGCAATAAAAACTCTAAGAATGTTCTTCAATGTAGGCATTGTTGAAAAAAGATATGACTCCACTATTTTGGCCACATTTATTCCCATATGTAGATATCCTGAACCATTCATGCTCACTTTTTTAAATCCTGATTTTATGAGGATTTGATTCTGGATAGTAATGAAAGTTGTGAAGAGAGAATATTTGAAAGGAAATAGCGCATATCTAAATTCCGTTCTGGGATACTGGGAGAATTAATTAATTTTTTTTCCTCTGAAAATGATAAATGCAGAATACCATTAAATATCGATTTATCGTCCAAAAAGTCATAAAGAGCAGCTAAGAAATGTTAGGTTTTCGCATGTCAACGTTAGGTCACATATTGCATTCATTACTTGGAACGCGATAACAAAAAAACTTCGCTAGTAGGTTCTGGACCATGCTTGGTATAAATCAGTTCTCTTTATAATTTATTATCTCTATAATTTTATTCTTTAAAATTATTAACAATTTGTTATATTTTTATAATTTTTCAGAGGACAACAAATAGTGTTATAATAAGTATTTACATTTTTTCATGAAACTTTATAACGACCCTCTAATACACAGGATACCAGCCTTTTTAAGATGACTCCAAATTCGAAATGTGGGTAGAATTATAAGAAGCGCAGACGAAAATATATCAATACTGTCACGCAGTTCAAATTCAGAAGAATTAATAGCATTTCTAAACGTAAATGTTCACTTTTGAGTGATAAAAGGTATACCAAACAATCGTTTAAGTATAGCTTTGAACCATTCTTCAATCACTCGCCAATCGTAGTCATCATTAGCACAGAAATTCTTGAAAGAACTTTACGGATAATCTTAGAAAATAGACTCACAAACTGGATGAGGTTTGGAGAATGGACCACGAGAGTTTCCTTTAAAAACTAAATAAAAAATAGATAACGTGATTGAAAATGTCAACTGGGCAATGCAACGAAGCTAACCAACAACCAAGCCATCTGGCGAAGCACTCCAAATTAAACAAAATTCTAATGAATGATAGATACAAAATTTTGCAAAAATATAATTTAAGGTAAATATGACAATAAACAAGAGCAACACAGGACAAAACAAAGCCAATTTAATAAATTCGAGAACTTAAAGCATTGTTGTATAACTATAAAAACAAAGGTGTACAAAACTGTCTTTACACTTTTACTCCTACAGAAGCCATTGGGAATGGTATGGAAAGCAATGAAGAAAGAAGGCTTAATGAATATATGTACATTAGGGTGGTCCTTAAAAAGGTCATTTTTGAATTTTGTTCATTCCACCTTCGAAAACTTTTTAAAATAATTAAAAAAAAAATCAAAAATCTTAGTGGGTGGAATAAAAATGATATTTTTAAGTACCACCTTAATGTACATATAGGATATCTACTATAAAACCTGCCAAACTTCAGGAGGCTATTATACAAGTAATTTACAACGAAGAAGTTTTATATATATTTTTTTCAAAAGTCCAAAGTAATTCTTCTACTTAACATTTTTAAATTTTACAAAATTTTGAACTTTCTTCCATAAAACTAAAAATTCAATGTTTTGTGCAATCCAATGTTAATATAAGTAACAGAATTACTGTGAATTTTTGAAAAAAAATATATATAAGACTTTTTTGTTGTAAATTACTTGTAGGTGTATAATGGCTTCCTGAAGTTTGCCATGTTTTATAATAGTCACCCTATAATATATACTATATTATAGCATAAATAGTAAAGGGCTAAATTAACTAATCCACATAAGCACACTCTTCCAAATTGCACTGGCCAAATTCGAATATGGGATAAACCTTTTGGAAATAATAAAAAAAAAACATTTAAGTAGAGGTCGGGAAATAGTTTGCGACCTTAAAGAAGTTTACAATTTTCAAAGGCATAATTTAATAGACAAAAAACATAAACATAAACTTCAAAATACAATCTTTAAAAAAATTGTAATGAACGAAGGGGATTTTGGGAACAGGCGACTACAATTTTCTAAAAAAAATCTGTGTATTAGATGGGAAAAATCAAGACTATATTATTATATGAAACGGTGCAAATATCGAAAAAATTTGGAAACATTTTTTAAAGGAATGTCAATTTTGAATATAAAGCCGAAAAGCTGGTCAATTTTTCCAACACAAATCATTATTTAATTGAACTTAATGTTAAAAATATTTCTCGAAAATTTATTGCTAGAAAAATTGGAAATTATATTACAAGAATGACTGCGGGTGAAATACCACCCTCAGTATATAGAACTTTATGCAGTAGAGTCCCTTGGGAACATGTTGGCGAATATGACAACGAAAGCAGCTACCCTTATAGCGACGTTTGCCGATGATACGGTCATACTAGTCTCACATGAAAATCCCACAAGAGCGTTTCTCAAATTACAGACACTTCTTTTGCAAATTGGAGAAATAGTTTAAACTTTTGGAAATCAAGGCAAAAGAAACGAAATCTGTGAATGTAACTTTTACTAATATCATAATGTCACAGGAAGATGTACATTTGTATTACAAAAACAACCGATAGGATGGAGCTAAATATCTCGGACTTACCTTAGAGAAAGCATGTTCTTGCAAGTGGCGCAAGCATATATTTAATAATAGAAAGGAATTTCTGTGTTGTGTAATTTCTATTGGTTGATTGGTTGAAAGTCGCAATTCTCATTGGAGAATACAATTTTTGGTCCATAAATCAATCTTGAAACCAGTTCGGACGTATGGGAATGACCTCTGGGGGACAGTTTCCATTTCTAACATTTAAATACTGGAAAGCTTCCAATTTAAAGCTCTCGAAAAGATCGTCAACGTGACTTGGTTTATTTCAAATTCGGTTATGAGAAACGATATTTAATCAATTATCCCATTGACCAAAATGCTGTATTCCAACGGACAATCAATCTTCAGATTTATGCTCAAAAAATTAATAATACTTGGAAAATTTATACAATGCTTATTGCTGGATTTCTACAACTAAATCCAATGGAAAGTTAAATGAAACAACGATAAGGTGTTTCTCACTTTCCTGAATAGGGGGATTGGATTTGATTATTGTATCAAGGATATGCAGGTTGCAAATAAATAGGATATTATGAAAAAGAAGGAACTAATAATATTCATTTCAATCTTGGATATCATATATCTATGTATAAGATTATATGTATATGATTTAAGATTTTTATTGATAATCTTATCATGTTAATTAAAAAATCAATATTTCTGTTAAAAAAACTGTTTTTTTTTTAAAGGAAAGCGACGTGATCAACCAAGAGGAAAAATCTAATACCGTTCCCCAGAAAAATAAGCCTGCTAGATTAAAAGCCGTAATCTAGATGGTAATTAAAAAACTTTATTGCCAACTTGGCCATTTCATTCTTAAAGGTTCAATTTAAACGACAAAATCGAAAGGAAACCCTAACCCATGACAAGATTTATATTAAATTACTTTAAAATCGTCCGGGTATCTTTGCGAAATACAGCCCCGTACACAGACAAAATACAGGGGGACTATCTGTAATTTAAAACCTAGCCGGGCGTGTGTTTTATTCGGGACACGGCTTAAAAGAACGACCAAGAATTTAGAGCATGGACTCGGCAAATGCCGAACTGAAAGAGGCTTTATGATCATGCATTATACAAAAATATAATTTCGACACTAGGGAAGGGATTTGGACTTCTCTAAGGAATAATTGAATTTGTTGATGGCTTTTTCAGAATATCAGAACATCAAAGGGATCACAAAGATTGTATTGTTCCATATACACAGATGTAGTCTATTAAAAATGAGCACGTTTTCCAAAAGATTTCTCTTAGTAACTGACACTGCACAAACTCATTTAAAATGTAATTGGAGAATGAGAATTCCTTCACGCAGGTGTTCCAGCCACTTAAAGTAAAAATAAAAACTGCTTGTGAAAATCTACACATGTGAAAATTCCACATCAGTTTTATATAAATCTATTTTTTTAATTTGCTATTTAAAGGTGATATTTGTATCAACATATTGCTTAGACCGTTTGTTTGATATTAATTATATTTAATTAAGATCAATTCATATTACTCACAAAAATCTAGTTACATTTTATTAATTGATAATGACCACTTGAACATGTTTTTTAAATGGTAAATTGTAAGTTGTTATTATTTGCACAATGATGTACGATAATACAATTGTACGGTGTTATTGAACTTTGTACGTACTTTCAATATCCAGGTGTAGAAATGACAAATGTTCCATAGAGTAACTTTAAATTGATATTGTAGTTTATGAACTTTACTCTAGCGATTGTAAGTGATTGATCGAAATTTAAATATACGCTCACGATCATTTTCGTCTTCTAATTTTAATTATCTATTTTAGCATTTATCTTAAGCTCCAAGAAATATTCTATAAGGACTTGTCCAGGTTTTTTTTATTTATTCAACACGATATGCCAAAATTGCTGCTTAGAGTTTGTATGATGTGATATTAAATGCTTTAGCAATAGGACCAGCCATGCGAATATAAATAAATATGAGTACTGGAATCTTAGTGCCATTTAGATCTTTAGATCGTTCGTAACATCTTGCTCATCGTTATCTAGAGGTCTTAATGTTCCAAGTATACAGGGTGTGCTAAATTAAATGCGTACCATTGGTAACTTTGTTATTCGTGGAGGTAGAAGCTTGGTTTAAATTTGAAAGAGTTGTACTTTTTGTGCTGATTCCGATGATGATACTAAAAAACAATCAAACGACGCGTTCTCAAGATATTTGAAGAAAACTTTTTTTTTAATGAAATAGCCTGTATATTACTACATAAAATTAAAGATAGTTTAAATTTAAACTAGAAACCTTAATTATTATTTCTTTAAAATGAATATTTTTTAAATTATTGAGCTGTAATAATGAATTACTTTAATCTAACAACTGCTGAGTGCCGAAGAGTCAAAAAGTCAAAGCTAAGGCATTTTACAATATTTGAATACATTTACTTTAAATAAATGTCAAACTAATGCCTTAGCTTTGACTTTTTGACTCTTCGGCACTCAGCAGTTGTTAGATTAAAGTAATTCATTATTACAGCTCAATAATTTAAAAAATATTCATTTTAAAGAAATAATAATTAAGGTTTCTAGTTTAAATTTAAACTATCTTTAATTTTATGTAGTAATATACAGGCTATTTCATTAAAAAAAAAGTTTTCTTCAAATATCTTGAGAACGCGTCGTTTGATTGTTTTTTAGTATCATCATCGGAATCAGCACAAAAAGTACAACTCTTTCAAATTTAAACCAAGCTTCTACCTCCACGAATAACAAAGTTACCAATGGTACGCATTTAATTTAGCACACCCTGTATACTTGGAACATTAAGACCTCTAGATAACGATGAGCAAGATGTTACGAACGATCTAAAGATCTAAATGGCACTAAGATTCCAGTACTCATATTTATTTATATTCGCATGGCTGGTCCTATTGCTAAAGCATTTAATATCACATCATACAAACTCTAAGCAGCAATTTTGGCATATCGTGTTGAATAAATAAAAAAAACCTGGACAAGTCCTTATAGAATATTTCTTGGAGCTTAAGATAAATGCTAAAATAGATAATTAAAATTAGAAGACGAAAATGATCGTGAGCGTATATTTAAATTTCGATCAATCACTTACAATCGCTAGAGTAAAGTTCATAAACTACAATATCAATTTAAAGTTACTCTATGGAACATTTGTCATTTCTACACCTGGATATTGAAAGTACGTACAAAGTTCAATAACACCGTACAATTGTATTATCGTACATCATTGTGCAAATAATAACAACTTACAATTTACCATTTAAAAAACATGTTCAAGTGGTCATTATCAATTAATAAAATGTAACTAGATTTTTGTGAGTAATATGAATTGATCTTAATTAAATATAATTAATATCAAACAAACGGTCTAAGCAATATGTTGATACAAATATCACCTTTAAATAGCAAATTAAAAAAATAGATTTATATAAAACTGATGTGGAATTTTCACATGTGTAGATTTTCACAAGCAGTTTTTATTTTTACTTTAAGTGGCTGGAACACCTGCGTGAAGGAATTCTCATTCTCCAATTACATTTTAAATGAGTTTGTGCAGTGTCAGTTACTAAGAGAAATCTTTTGGAAAACGTGCTCATTTTTAATAGACTACATCTGTGTATATGGAACAATACAATCTTTGTGATCCCTTTGATGTTCTGATATTCTGAAAAAGCCATCAACAAATTCAATTATTCCTTAGAGAAGTCCAAATCCCTTCCCTAGTGTCGAAATTATATTTTTGTATAATGCATGATCATAAAGCCTCTTTCAGTTCGGCATTTGCCGAGTCCATGCTCTAAATTCTTGGTCGTTCTTTTAAGCCGTGTCCCGAATAAAACACACGCCCGGCTAGGTTTTAAATTACAGATAGTCCCCCTGTATTTTGTCTGTGTACGGGGCTGTATTTCGCAAAGATACCCGGACGATTTTAAAGTAATTTAATATAAATCTTGTCATGGGTTAGGGTTTCCTTTCGATTTTGTCGTTTAAATTGAACCTTTAAGAATGAAATGGCCAAGTTGGCAATAAAGTTTTTTAATTACCATCTAGATTACGGCTTTTAATCTAGCAGGCTTATTTTTCTGGGGAACGGTATTAGATTTTTCCTCTTGGTTGATCACGTCGCTTTCCTTTAAAAAAAAAACAGTTTTTTTAACAGAAATATTGATTTTTTAATTAACATGATAAGATTATCAATAAAAATCTTAAATCATATACATATAATCTTATACATAGATATATGATATCCAAGATTGAAATGAATATTATTAGT
>JABRWK010000153.1:39907-52553 GCA_013372445.1 Hypothenemus hampei | reverse complement strand
TGGGTTGGAAGAGGTAGTGCATTTCCATGGTGTTCAAGAAGTCCAGACTTGACTACTTGCGACTTTTTTCTCTGGGGGTATGTGAAAGGTCGCGTTTTTCAAGAACCATTTGTAAATATGGAAAATTTAAAGCAAAGAATTCGTGAAGCATTTCAAAATATTACACCTCAAATTTTGGCAAATGTTCACCAAAGTTTCAGGAGACGTTTAAATATTTGTCTAGAACAAAATGGACACCAGTTTGAACATTTATTTAATTAATTATTTGTAAATTATTTTTTAATTTTTAATCATCACGTTATGTTAATTATTATTTGTTTCATTAAATTAATTATTTCTGAAAACATTTTTGTTTTAGTTTAGCTTTAACTGCGAGATAATAAACATAACCTTGTCGAAAAAGTTTTGACGTTTAAACGTCAAAACATTTTTTTAGATAATGAAAATGGCACTGTGTCGATATTTTAAAAATAACCATGACAACGGATACAAAAAGTAATAGAATTGCTACTTTCTTTTAAATCTTAATTTTGAAAGAAAACCTGTACATTTAGGTATAGGAAAGTATAATGGTTTTCGATTTGCAATAAATCTGTCTATTTATTTAAGAAATTAAATATAGGGTGTTCCATTTAAATTAAGAAAGTTATTACGATTCAAAGTCAATACATATTTGAAGTTGTTTTTGAGACACCATGTATAAGATAATCACTTTTTCATGATTGTGGCGTAAAATATGTATCATTCTTAAGGCTTGGTACGAATTTCAGCTTATTTCGTTTTAAATGTGGCTAGAAAAAAAGTTGTTAAAATGGCACTACATTTTTACAAAATGTCAATTATTTCAAAATCCTGAAGGTTTAGGATGGGTAAACCATAATCAAACTAACATTTATTTTTGTCGCGCAATCCAAAAATGCGAAAAAAGTTGGGGTATTCCATTTAAAAAAACATAACTTTGATATGTTTCACTACTTTAGAGTACCCTGTATAAAATGAAAATAATTTTAAAATGTACCCTTAGTTGAGTTCTATCCAACGCAAAAAAAAAAAATTCAAAATATTAAATACTTTAGCCGTAATTTTCCGAGGCCGCACTAGGTGGACACCCTGTATACTTAAGGGGCCTACGAGGCCCGGTTTGCCCGAATTTTGTTCAAGTTTAGCTTTTCAGATTAAGGGCTAAATAATACTTGTCAAAAATAAGAACCCGTTAGTCTTATAGGAAATTTAATGTTGATTTCCAAAATGTGTTCAAAAGTTAAGAAAACCTGAGTCAAAATGGATAAATATGAGTTTTTATGACAAAAAGTATGGCTTCTTGAAAAAAAAATTAGAATATAGAATATATATACAATATATTATATAAAATTTTTCTACAAGCAAAAAATACTTCCAAATACTTTTTTACACTTGAATTGGAATTGAATGTTTTTCAATACAAAGAGTGTTATAAACACGGAAGTAAGTAAAATTCAGAAGATGCTAGGTCTAGGCTATAAGACGAGTGGGGCAATATGTCAGAGCTAAGTTCCATTAATTTTTATCAAAGAGGTTTGAAGACCAATATTGTCATAATGGAATAAAGTAACTCTTACAATTAGATTGATAAATTGCGGATACTTCTGCTGAAAGGAGTCTCCTAATTTTTACAATTACTAGCACATGAGTCAATTGTACACATGACTTAATTGTTTTGTTAAGCCATACGAGTTCAAAGAATAAATGACCTTTGCTGTCCCACCATATTGGCAAATTAATCGGTTTTGGATCATAATCTTTTTCATTGGATCTTATTGTAGACGATCCCGGTTTCATCGCCAGTTATTAATCTTTTTAAAAATGGATCATTTTGGTATCTTTTTAAGAGCATGTCACAGATACTGATGTGATGGGTTAATTGAATTACTTAAAGCTTATTTGGTTCTAAAACATTGAGCTTTCTTGTATATCCCAATCATCTCAGATTATCATCTACAATTTTTTTAACACATTTAACCCTTCTGCGATCTCGTGAACAGTAATGTATCATTCCACTACAATCAGGGTCTTCGATTAATCTTCATGGATACCAAATGACTTAACAGAATGTGGCGCATCTTCAAAATAAAAATTTTTCGAGCGACACTTTCTAAACTAATTTTGGCAAATGCATCTGCACCCTAAAATGTACTTTTTTTCATGTGTTCTTGAAGCTTTTTCCTTTTTAAAAAAATATAATAAAAGGTGTCGAAAATGTACGTTTTGTTTTAATTTTTCAATTTTTCCGTAAAAACAAACAAAACCACAGAAATATGTAAAATATAGAAAAACAAGATCCACCTAAATATTTTCCACAAAACAAACAATAGTGTTTACTATGAAAAAAAAGTAATTTCAGACTTTGATGAGACTTATGTAAACAAAAAATAATTATAGAGCCTCCTACGAGAAAAGAATTAAAAGACTTTCCGGACAACGTAATATTAATACTTTGGGTAATATCCTTTTTGTATTATAACATCAACGCATCGTCGCGGCATAGATTCAGTTTCTGACTATGGGATATGTCAACATTTTTCCAAACACTTTGATATTCCTCGAAACGTTCATTTAAATTTAGGTAGGTTTTATATTTTCTTTGTTCGTTAACATGATCCTACATGTTTTCAATGGGATTCAAGTTTGAAAAATGAAAACACCAAGATAAAATATTGATTCTATGATCTTGTATCCAGTCTAAGATAAACTTGAATTTATGCTTTGGATCATCTTGAAAAATATTCCTTAGCGGCGTTTTTGAAATTAACCATAAAACGATCCATACATCCTTCTATATGGTGAAGAAGACCTCCGCCAAAGGTCGAGAGGTAACCTCAAACCATAATGAGTCACCGTCATGATTGAATGTAGATGTAATAAAGTTTTTGTTCAATTTTGATCCTACAGCATGTCTAACATAAAAGGATTTATAACTTTTAAATAAATTAAATTTAAATTCATCACTGAAGATGACTTATTCCATTATTCTATAGTCTAATGAATGTGTTCCTGAATAAAATGTAATCCGGTCGGCCTTTTTTGAGAACGGTGGTTTTTTTGTCGGTCTTTTACCAAGCAAACCACTAAATGTTCTTTTTATAGTTCTTGAAGCAATTATAGCAAGTCCCATTTCCTCAAGATTGGCGTCGATGATAAAAACGGATTTTTTACGACATCCGAATTATGTATTAATCAGCTTTTCTTGTAATTTTCCTGATGCGTCAACAATTTTTTAAAGCTGACACTTGCCCGGTTATTTTAAATTTTGCGATAATGCGGAAAATAATTGATTTATGTAGGCGCAAACTCCTGATAATGTTTACTTGCTTCTCTCCATCTTCGTAATGTTTAATTATCAGTTATCTAACAGCCAATGATACACGTTTATCAAATTGTTACAAATGAATTAAGGTTTAATACTAATCAAAAATTTTTTCACAAAGACGTTTGTTTCAAATTCACATCGAGAAACGAAGTAGTTAAGAATAAAAAAAGTTGTTATATTTATCTCCAAACCAAAATAAATAAATTTACATTGAATTTATAGCGATAATAAAATGTTGAAATACGGCATAGTAAAAATGACAACAAAATATATTAAACCTTTAATAGACCTATAACAAATCCAAGTGACATAGCTCAAGATTTTAATTTTTTTTTTAAAATTGCTGTAGCTCTGATCATTATTATCTATTTTTGAAAATTATCGATCATTTTAATGGTTTCAATCAACATTTCAACTAACGCATTCGAAGTTTCAAAGCTAAATACTATCTCGAAAACTATAAAAGATAAGCATTTTTAATAGTGTTTTTTTGTGCAGCATAGGTTAAAATATAAGAAGTGATTAGTCTACTTTGAACCCCTCAAATATTGAGAACAATATAATACATATATGTATATAGTTTTTTAGATATAAGTATTACGCTGATGAATGATTTATGATCTTCAGGATACCTTGTATATTAATCAAAATCATAAGAATATGATCAGGAGTACAAGTATCAGTAGGGGTATTTTACAAAATTAGTCGTGATAGATACTTCTTTTATTATTTTCATTTATTTCGATTAGCGACATTCTATAAGTAATTGTAAGGTGTTACACGCCTGTATATTAAGAGTACTATTATGTCACACAATGATATGAACTAACCAATGTGACAGTTTTTCCAATAATATGCATTGGAAAAGAGTTGATACATGAAAGCTTACCTCAAGAAGAGGTCCCTTTGGGACTGAATGTGTGATTGAATTGTATCCTAAAGCATGGAATCGGTAAATAGGTATTGCATCGTTTCAGGATAGATGGGGAAGAACGAAAATTTACTTAAACTCAAGCTCATGACTGATTGATGGTCCAGACTAGCTGGAACAGAACTCTTACATTCCAAGAATACACAGGTTTTTACCGAGAGTGATTTTAATTAAACTACCCGAAAAAGTTAGCAGCTAAGTGCTTTCCCATAGTTTTTCGTCCTTTACTACGTATTTATCAAAAAGTACTTTATTACAATAACTGAGCATGCCATTGGCCCATCAGTAAATTGAAAATATGTACATATTTTAATTTTACTGCCGAAGGATTACCGACTAACTACTAACACAATTAGTGATTTAACCATTAGAAGAAGTGCTAGATACTTAAGGACCAGTTCTTAGATTTTTTGAACGTTTCCATCTTAATATTACCTTTCTTTACATCAAAGTGATTAAATTACTTTTATCTTTTGGTAATAGATTAATATATTGTATATGCTGTTCTTGTTTAATGATTGATCATTAATAATTGCCATGAGCTATAATGGCAATAATATAGAGCTAATATTTCTTCCACGTGTTATTCTTCTTTACGATAATGTGAAAATTAGGAAGATTTAATTAAACATCACGAGATGACAAACGTTGAATCGCCACCCTGTTGGCGAAAATGTTTTAAGAAATAAATAAAATAACAAAATAAATGAAATAATAAATAGCTGCTCATAATTCTCAAATTTAAACCAATTGTCTAATGTGTTGGGAGTAATCGAAGATATCACGAAGGCAGGTATCGAAGTATCCCTCATCGACTTTAATCTTTTATACATGTTATAGGGGAGTCCCATATGCGTATATAGCTGACTTTTTTTTACCGAGGTTTGGTTCACAAGAAAATCGTATTTATTTTTTTTTTAATTTTTCAAATATCTCAGGTTTTTGAGATCACATAAAAGTTCGTCTTAAATAATTATAAAAAGCCATAAGTGAGTGTTGTTTAGACTTAAATCATTTTTTTATACATGAATTGAATGTTTGAAATTGAAATTGAAATATTTATCATTTGAATATTATTTTCAGTGTTAATAAATTGCATAATTTTAAATACACATTGACGTTTTGTCTTTCAGAAACTAAATGGTAAAAATGAAATATCAAAGTTAAGTCACTCATTCAAACAAGTTCATAAATGTTAAGAAATTTCTGGAATTTTTAAAACTTAAAAATAATTATAGATTATACCGTTCCACTAATATTTTTTTTATTTGTACTAGATAACATTATGTAACACAATTTTTGTGTCTGGGAAAAACCATTATCGTTAGATTGTTTCAGTTTCAAAAATGTTAAAATGATAAATTATTGAGGTCAAACTTTGGTTTTGTCGTCAAGGACATTAGATAACATTTTCTAAAATCGCGATTTCTAGACTAGTTTATTGTTTTTTTTTAGTACATCAATTTTAACATAAAACTGCGTAGTTATAAAGAGATGTTTATTACTAAAAGATTGACAAAAAAATATATTAAAAATTAATTCGTTTTTTGGCTTTTCTATCAAAATCTTGATCGCCCTCGTGAACAAGGTTCCAAATGTAGTATTTATTTTCTGTATTTTTTTTGTTCATGGTCAATTAAAACAAATAAATATATTTTTATCAGAAATCACATATTAATTTTTTTCAAACAATTTTTATTATTAAAAGTACTCTTCATAAGTGAGTAAAATTGTCATTTTTAAAAAATTTCATTCAATTTAATGATTACAAGACCAAAGTTAAAAACAATAAATGTTCATTATAGATTTGTTTAAGTAAAAACTATTTATCAGATAATTATAACTTTTACTCAGAAACAAACAAAAAGTTAGATATTGTTTCACAGTGTAATTTATAGTGAATAAGACAGATAGTGTACTTTACTAATAGGCAACTACACAAAATATACAAATTTTACAATATAAGGGTTGGAGTTATACATCTGTATGTCATCAAGGGCTTGTCATTTTATTCCTCCCTTCTATCGCATCTAACGATTTGGGCTGTTAATGGTGAAAGGCACCATCTTGTAAACTAATAAATTGGTATTTGAAATTGAGATTCATGTTGTTCTGAATGGAAAATAGTTACAGACTGAATGTTCATTAAATAGTTTCCCGAAGAAAATTTAAATAACTCTTTCTAGTTAGATTGGTGTCAAAGAAGTAAACAACTAAAATTCAATTGCTTTCTATGGTATCAAAAACATTAACTTTTTGAGAAAGCCTATAAAACTCCATTATTCGATAGAGATTTCCAGTAGCCTAATATTTAAAGTGTTTTCAGATAATGTTCATTTATGTTATCAATCATTTGACAACTTAACACGATGTATAAATAATGAGATAATCAGAAAAAAACTTATTGGAGCATGCAAATCCTTAGTTCCAAGTTAAATTTCTTCATAGAACTTTCTCATATTTATAACGTTTTGGTTGCTCTCTTGGGGTTCTTGTCTCTTTTTCGGTCTTGCATTGATGTATCAAAAAAGTTCCAAGATACTTAAAAGAGAAATCATCGTCGGCTGTTTTGGGGCAATAAGAATTTCAGTTTTTGGAAAGTCTTCATAAAACTTATGGTTGTCATAAAACGATTCATTATGAAATGAAGACTAAAACTGAAAAGATATTATAAGTGATATCTTTTCTAGTTATGACGATCCCCATATGTGTTGTCTGGCTAGATATCTACACTTATTTACACACAATTTAAAATTTTTAAGGAAGAATTTTTCCAAGGTTTGATTCGAAATACATACACTCTAAACTTGAGTTTACATCATATCGTCGATCCACTGCTAAACCAACGAATGTGAAAATTTTCAGTTTTGAGAAAATGAAGGTTGAATATTCCCATCTGTCATAAAACAAATACAAAAATTTTAAAAATCAGTGTAGGGTAAGTTATACTTGAACTACATTTGTGGCTTTGTCAATAAAAACTTTGAAGATTTTTACATCTACTAGGTAGTAGGTAGTACTTAGGTGAAATAAGCCAAATTTACATATTCGTGTCTTTGGCAATGAACTGACGATATGTTTTATCATAGGATTTCTCATATTACAAGGTAGTCATGACGTGGTTTCTCGTTTGCACTAATGACAAAATGTCGTTTCATATGACTTTTTTGTATAGTGCGAATAAAATAAATTCCTCATTATGATAAATCATATGAGAAATTACATAATGAAATGTATAATGTAAATTCAACAATTTTTCGAATTATCAAAAGTTGCATATTTAAAAAATGTTTAAGCTGTAATAGTGTAAATTTATTTCTTTTTTATTTTGAGTTATTGGCCCAACTTCACTGAAGAGGATTTGTAGAAAGAATCCGCAAAGGCTCCTACGTATTAATTAATTTATCGTCTATGCAGGTGTTCTGGATACTTTCTTCAGCATTTTGGTTTTAATTTTACGGCATTGAGAGAAAGCGACTCTAATTCAGTTTAGTTCTTAAATTTAATTTCGAACAAAAGCTTGTCTCTTTGTTCTCATTTTTTAATAGAATAAATTGCATTTTGACCAATTGTTGTCAGGTAAAAAAAAAATGCTCGTTCTTTGTTTCATCGGGCCAAGACCGAATAAAAGTTTAAAATATTTACCGGAGGCATCGGCTTAATTCAGCGTTCCCTCCTATTGTTTAGCACCCTTTACGGAATACCACGACACAACAGTGCAAACAATTCGAAATAGAGGATGACTTGAATATTTAAAACGTCATTTAAATAGGATTACGGAGGTTCATCGTAATGTTTATTAGAAAATTAGATTAATTTTTGTGCAATGTTTCTGAATTTATCTAGATCTCAAGCAATAGTTGCATTTTTTGTGTGAAAAATTAGACTTTTTATTATCGAAATGGTGAATAAAAGAACGCAGAACAAGAGAGAAAATCGGCAAATTAATTTAAAAGTTCTTGCTGCCGTTTAATGGATCGTTCCTCGGAGCTTTGTCAGTATTCGGAAAAATTCTTTCTCCCCGAAAAGTCGCAGTAATTTCACTGGAAAACAAACACAATTGTTCTTAATTGAGATTACGCTTGAGAGCTTTGAAATCAATCCCGATTTTAATTAAAATAATTTTTTCCTTTACAGGTATTTCATTGTTTTCTGCCAGCAAAGATCTACCTCAACAACAAGAAATACCCAAATTCACATCTTCATCAATTTCCTCATCATCTCTTCAACAGTTGCTGCAACAACGCGAGGAAGAAAATCGCCTTGAAGTAGAAAGATTGACTGCCGAAATAAAATCATTGAAACTTCAGCTTCTTCAATATACTAATGGTAAGAAGCGAGTCTTATTTTATCATTTGTTGGTTGGAACTGGGAGAATTACATGCATAGTTTCCCGAACAAGAAATACTTAACGTAACTTGAGGGGTGAATTAAACTTTTCCCTTAAAATTTCCAAGTTTCAACTTGAATAACTTAACATATTCTGTGCAAAGTTTAGGGTTGTTTTGTGTAATGAATTTCTCGATCCTCTACAAAAAATAGTCCTATGTCTAGTTGTTGATTCATGGTTGTGTTATGTAAAATATGGAAATCTTTTGCTTGATTTTATGGTCAACAATGTTATTTGCAGAGGTTACTCAATCTTCGATTCTTTAGAATTCGTCTCAAAAACAATAAATTAATAGAAAAACTCTTGAAAAATATTAATATTTAATAATTTTACTATGATAAAGGGAAGAAAGAATGCTATGCAGACCTATTAAAAGATTTGTACTGTGTATGGGAAAGTTGGTCTATGAAAAATAATTATTAAGAGACAGATTAGCTTGGTTTTCCTTCTTGAGGTTTTGTTGGTTACGATGTATCTCGCTATGGTGGAATTACAGAGAAAGTTGAGCAAGAAAATATGGCATATATATATGTATATATATTTAGTTATGATAACGAAAAGGAACTAAAGATGGACCACAAATAGTTTTGAATTGTTGACAACCAGCTAGATACAAGAAAGCTCGATTTTTCCAAATTTGGACCGAATTTACATCTATCAATTTGTATTAAAATCCAACGAAATGGAACAGTGGTATTCAAATTTTTTGGCAATAGTAGCCTATTTTGAATATTAAGATACGTAGCAACTTAAAAGTTATAACTTTAACTTTCTTTGAGAAAATTTGAAATTATTTCTAAATCGTGTATTTTACATGTCATGTTACATATATTAAAAATAAATAATTGAATTACATTTGTTTAATGTTAATACAAAAAATACAAACTTAAACGTGTCACAAAATTTATCGCATTCAACTTTTCTATTATACTTGCTTTCTCCGTTTCTTTTATTACGACCCTGTTTTCGGTCGCGACCGAAAATAGGGTCGGAAAAATTTGAATACCGCTGAAATAGTTATTTTTGAATCTGTTCATTATTAGTTATGAAAAATCTATTAAATGCTACAATGTTATCTGAAAAAGAACGTGATCGAAGCTCCACAAACGGTAAAAAAGTCAAGGGAGGGGATGTATTGTGAATGTGGCAGGACTGAAACAGAATCGTCCAATCTAAACTCTTCCAACCTGACCAAATAACCGATTCTAATACATATTTAATGTACTTATGTGGTACAAACACGATAATACCAGGCCACACATATTCTCGTTGACTGGCAAAGTTAAACATCCTTGGCTGGGAGTCGTGATGCATCCACCTTACATTTCTAACCTGGCACGGTTGGCTATAATTTGTTTTGACAGCTGCAAAAATCCTTTGCCGGTGTAAAAAAGCCCAATATTTTCTCCAATTCAATAACAGGAGCTCAGGAATGCATTAAACATCGGATTTCCACGAAATGGATAACTCGTTTTGATCATTTGGTTAGTTAAATGTTAAGGTTTTTGTCAAATGGCTGATTTTGATGATTGCTTGCGACATATGCATTTCATTAATTATATTTTTTCACTCAAAAATACTGTTATCTGTTTTAAATTCGGATCCATTCCGTGTTTTCAGAAATGAGGAGCATCCTCATTTCTAAAAACACGATTCAATTAAAATTTGGTTAAAAAAAACATACGCAATGGTTTTCGAAAAACACGTTCCAATGCTTCCATTATTACGAGAAAAGTTTACTACACATTGACCGATAATCCTGTGTAATCTGGAACACTCATTGTAGCAATATTCCTGCAACATGTGCTACATAGAAATTATGAGCAACGAAAAATCGTAATCGTGGCAATTATCGAACTGTTATGGGACTTTTATGTTCTCTAATTTAATTATCAGTTTTCATTTCTTTTGTTGATTTTCCAGTAAACCCTTAACAAATGATAAATTATGTTAAAAATTTTGGAAACATTTGAAAAAGATGAAAAGTAGAATGAAATTTTTTTTATAGAGGATGTAAATTTGACCTTAATTAATACTGTATATAGAAGAGAACGAAGAGGTCCAAAGTTCATTTAACTGATGCTTTTATAATCGAGTTTTCTCAGTTAAGTTTGGCATTAATTAGAATTTAAAACGGCCAACCGCAGATCAAGAACTGAAATTAAAAGTGCTTTTTTCCATTAGTATTGTGACCACCAAAATATGATAATAAACGTATTAAAATGCTCGCCATTGCTATGGACTGTATCGAAACTATGTCAAGTCAATTGAATTATTAGACCTAAAAGGGCAAAATCCTTTTTGCACGATTAGTTAGTTTGTTTGACACGATGATAAGGGTTAATATTCCCAGTATTTCCCGTAAATCCAGCAAACGTAATTATTTAATGGATATTTTGAGTAGGCACCTGGTTGGAAACTTTGACATTGGGAAAAGTAACGTTGAAATGGAACGTGGCCGCGGATTTGAGGCAATTAAAATTTCGCTGATTGAAACTCTGTGATTAAAACTCAGTCGAACCACTGCGGATGGATTAAAATGTCTCTTTCTCTTCCTCTCTGACTATGTTGAATTAGTTTAAACCTGAGCCCTTAGGACACTCGCTCTTTGGAAATACGCTGAACGTTAATTTTTAATCGAATGTGGCGGATTCAGTCAGATAATGTAGAAAAATGTGCTGTGTTTTTCTTTAAAAGTGTGAAAGATGAGCACAATTGTCTACTGCAAACTTTATCTAAAAAATTGATTAGGTACTCCTTTTTTGGTTTGCTAATTTCTTCTTTTATTTCTGATGGGTTGTGCAAATATCTGGAGAATGGAACCGTTTTGAAAGTTGTAATATCGTTATAAGCGATGTAAATTTTTAATTATACTGGATGTACAGGAAGTGCTTTATCATATGTATTTACGAAGGTAATTCTCCAGTGCCGTTAATTCAGTTCTAAGAAATAGTGTACCTATAGAAAGTTGTTACCTGGCCGCCATTGTAAGAAATGTTTGGACAAAAGTTGCCTTGGATGTTTTCTTTTCCCGGTCGTGTCTATAAGCAAACAAGACGCTGATAATGAAATTTTGGATTCAACCATAAACATAATATCCCTCCAATGTTTAATTTGCCATACTGTGTGTTCTTTGGCAAAAAACAATCTAGCGAAGGGATAGCCTGAGGGAGCAAAGACACTTTGCAGAAATTTTAATACGAATATGGTTTTCCCATAAAAGATTAACTTATCTATAAATTGAAATAAGCACTTACTTGAACTTATAAAGATGTGATTTCAATATGTCAGTACAATGAGAAATTCTTAATGCCGTCTATCGACTCAATTATTTTATTTGTAATTGATTTATCCTTCTTGTCCACATCATCTACAGTTATTAATCAGTCTTATAGTATTATAGAAATGTTCTAGATATTAATATACACTATAAAATCAGAGCAATTAGTTAAAATTAGATTTATAAAGAAATTTTAAGATTTTTAGTTATTTTGGGATTATAATTGGTGATCCAGCCTATTGTGAATAAAGTGCTTGATTCTGAACCCCTCCCGCAGTTTATGTAAACATTATTTGGTTTCAGAAGTAGTATTCAGCGAATTCAGTGGATTTCAAGATTATTTGCATCGCTCGCAAATGAAGAAGCGTATTCTTTAGATCCACAGATTTTTTGGATCAGTTAATCACTGAAGGATGTATTCCTTGGAACAGTGATAATTGGAGAATTACTGATGAGTAATACCGGTGGATCTTTGTATCAATGGATTAACGAATCAGTGGATTATTTCAGCCAAGTTAAGGAAGCATCGAACATATAAGAGATATCTAAAAGGAAGCTGCAGAAAAAAGTAATTTTTGGTGAAGATCATAATAATTATTATACAGGGTTGTTCATTAGTGCGTTAAAGTGTGATATCTCAGTAAAGATGAGTTTTAGAAGGAAATGTTTTATATAAAAGTTGTCGGTAATTAAGAGGCG
>JABRWK010000153.1:0-39200 GCA_013372445.1 Hypothenemus hampei | reverse complement strand
CGCCTCTTAATTACCGACAACTTTTATATAAAACATTTCCTTCTAAAACTCATCTTTACTGAGATATCACACTTTAACGCACTAATGAACAACCCTGTATAAAGCAATTAGCGAAAACGGAATAATATAAAGGAAAAATTTGTAATTTATGTATAAATCAGATAAGCATTTTGAGAAACAAAATAAAAATTGAAGAAAATCTAAAGAAATAAAAGGCAAATTTGTGATAGAGACATTAAAAGAGGTCCATTCGATGTCAAGGAGCTACAAAGTGACTTAAAGAATGAAGTCAAACACCACCTGAACGTCACAATTCACAACGATATTCATCTAGAAGATTTTGAAGTATATGTGGAAGCCCTTGCAATTTTTGTAACGAATACAATTGAGATCAGGAACGAGTTTAATATATCGAAAAAGAGAAAGTCCCCAAGGAAAGTTTGGAGTTTGCTCTGACATTGAGGAGAAATAGAGTAAGGCTGCTGGTAAAGTTAATAATCGGAATACTTAAGAGAAGGCTACAATGTTTGTGGTAGTTTTACGGAGTCAAACTTTATAATTTATATCCACTCTTTATGAGGAATCAGGAAAGTCAAAAGAGTTTATAATACTCAGAGGAAGCTAAAATATTATCAGATGAGTACGACCCGTACTAGAGAAGGACAATGCTACGAATAGAACCCTTGGTTAGTTTTGGACCCTTTTGTAAAGATTTTAATAGATTTTTTGTTAATTAGTTCAGTGTTTTTCAATCTTAAACTTCAATGTAGTTCAAAATCAAGTAAGTACTTCAAATATACAACAATAACACCTTTAATGTTAACCTTAATTACTAACGTTAACATTAATTACTGGCACAACTGACTGTTAAGCTCAAACCTACTTTTGGCTAATGCCTACCCGTTCTGTAAGGTATTATTTCGTATCTAAAATGTTTCTGACATTTCTTAAATTTTATCTGTCTTTCTTCGTTCAACGCCATTCCTAAAAAATCTATTTCATAATTTCTATAAAATGCTAAGTTATGATCATATAATGACTAAATGTCCACAAAACAGTTTAAAACTCGGCAGGTATACTCGTTGTAGCTTCATTAAAAGAGCGATTTGCTATTGCGACTTTCATCTTCTTCATCAATTATAAACAGGTTATTCAAATTAAAATTAGATATCTTCAATAACGTTTTTATTGTTAGATTTAAGAAAATTTGTTAAAACACGGCACAATAAAGTGAGGTTGATTCCATAGAGCCTCCTCCACCAATCCAGTGATTAGAAAAAGTTATATCTAGAAAGCTATGAACTGCTATGAAAAATATGTAGTGGCGCATCATCGTGTTGAAATACTATTTTATCAATAATTGCCTCAAAATTGCCACATACATCAATTCGCTCTTTAATGTTCTCTTGCGCAGATTTTTCTTGTTCCCTACAAATCTCGTTTCTGTAAATGTAGTCATTAACTGTGTTACATTTTGAGAGCATACTTTTTTCCGACATGATTTTCATTAAATTATCGGGTTGCAACTACAGTTGAATATTCAAATTTGGTATTTACATCTTGTTTAAATTTATTCATAAGTTCAATTCATTTACTTTTTCCGACACTTTAGTATTCTTTATCTTGGTTGATCGGTTTCTAGTTACAACGACCTTCGCCTAAAACTATTTACTATTTCAGATTTTATTTAAAATATTCTTATATCGCGAATTCTTCATAGAATTCAATTAAATAATCCACGAACCGTCTCACCCAGAGATCCAATGACCCCTTTATTTAGTGACCTTACTTACTGATCCACTTTTCAAGGAATTCGTTCTCCAGTAATTAAATGATCCAAATAATCCGTTACTTTGATGATCCAAGGGATTTCACTGTTACAAAGATCTACTGGTTCTACTTACCCTATGATCGTAAGCCTTTAGTTAGTATAATTGCACTTAAAGCCTTTTTATTTGTGCGTTATGTATCACCAACTTCTGAACCAATTTCTGAGTTAGGAGTCTAGAATTTTTCTGTAACTTTTAATAATAGTACAATGGAATAGAGGTTACACAACAAGTATAATTGTAATATATTTTAATAGCACTAAATACTGTTAATAAGACCTTATATATGAAAATATTGAGACAGGTCGGATTTCCTTGAAATTTAACTTCTTCTAAAATTTGAATTCATAATCAAATTTTGACATCAAACAATGGTGTTTCATTAAGACAAGGACATCTAGAAAACGCTGGTAGGGGACGATTATACTTGACTTGCCTTATGCCAATGTTGCGCGTTTAAGAACTACAGGGAGTTGAAAGGTCAAATTTTATTTTGAAATTTCTTTATAGCTTTTGTTTTTTCATAGGATTAACTTCAAAATTTGTAAGCTTAGGCTTTTAAGATGCCAAACAAGAATGTTCAAGTAATTTTTACGTAATTCGTAGAGAGCACTGGTTATAACTCTTCTACGGTATATCGGGTCATATTTTGTTTACAGTGTAATTAGGCTCAAATTTTCTTAAAAATAATGAAACACTGTTCAATGTCAGTCAAAAATGTTATGTTCCATCTCAATATATACAGTATGTTCCAGGATTGATGTTACAAAACAAGTCTTAACAAAAAACAAAAACTTTTTTTAATCAAAGTGAGTAGATTTGTATGAAAGTTGATACAGCATCATAGTTTTTCATCCTGAGCAACTTTTTTTACTAATAATTTGCCGAATTATAAAAACAAAAGGTGATTTACCTGAAGAGAAAATAATTTTTCTGTCAAGGCTTACTTGATACACCTGCAAAAAGAAAACTACTAATAGTTGTGTGTACTTTTGGGTTGCTGTAATCCGAAAATAATAATATTTTCAGTATTGTTTTTATAAACTTGAAATTTGTTCCCTTATATAGTTTGTACATTTTATTTAGCGTGTAAGGCAAAATATGGACATTTGATTAATTTTTTTTAATTTTTAAAATTGAAGAAAACATACATATATAAACATCCCGGTTGAATTGAAACACAAAGGTTTCACACAGGAAAAATCAACATTTTGATTAAATACCATGTATAAACCGTAATATGGCAGCAATAAATCAAAAACTCTTCGATGATATTGTCCGTTATTACTTGTCATCCTTTTATGATCCGAAAATGGACGGGCATCCGGACAACACAAAGGAATATTTCACGTTGAGTTTAAATTTGTTTTGTCCATGCCGCCGTCAACGTGATCGATAACGATTTAATTTTTTTCGTCATCACACACGCTCTTACAGTTACATAATGGCCTATTGTGGCGAGTTTTGATAAAAAGAATCCTTAAAAGGTGTCAATTTAGACACTCCGGAGTATGATTGATCGGCATATGGGACTCAAACTGAATACGACTGATGGAAAGCTTTGTCTATTTTAAACAAGCTGGCGTCTTTCCATTTTAATGAATAAAAATGTGTGAAAATCTATATCAAACTTATCTTTTTTTTTTCTAGGCAATTTCCAGAAAAAGACTTTCACCACTCAAAGTCCCATCATTACCAATACAGAATACGCCAATTACTTGAAAAAGCAAATTTTACAAGCTGAAATTTTACATGGAACTCCTTTAAATAACGAGTACGAACTGATTCCTTTTAACCATTTTACGTACAGCCGCGTTTATCCCTCTGACTTGGGTCTGGGAAAACGGGTGGTAGAAAAACCGATAGGATATAAACGCAAAGACCTTTTAGAAGCCCTTTTAAAAGGCCTAGACACTCTTAACCGCAATGTAACTGATAAGTTGAAAAAATATACTTTAGATGACTTTCTGGAAGGTTTATATCGAATTGAACCAACTACTGGAACCCAATTCGAAATGTATTTTAAAAATAAAATTGCGAATAAAACCATAAACGAACAGGGTTTCACAAAAATTGTGGTGATGCGCCCTTTTGCTCCTTTACAAACGATCACAAGCGAAAGCTTAGCTGGACCAAGGGACAAAGAATTAATTCACATAATTTTACCATTAAGTGGTAGAACTGCAACTTTCCAGAATTTTATGGACAAATTTGTAAAAATTGGTTTGAAAAATGATCGAAGAGTGCATTTAACTGTAGTTTATTTTGGAGAAGAAGGTCTAGCAGAAGCTAGAAGTATCATGTCCAGAGTATTGATGATAAAGAATTCGGGAGGAAATGCCAATAATTTAAGGCTGCTCGCTTTGAATGAGACTTTCAGTAGAGGAAAAGGACTACGAGTAGGGGCTGAAAGAGCCCTGGATGGAAGCCAAAACGAGAAGTCGACTCATAAGGATGTTTTACTGTTTATGTGTGATGTTGATATTGTGTTCAGTGCCAGGTGGGTGATGTAGTTAGAAAATTTGCAGATGTTTAAGTCTGGATTTGTAGGTTTCTAGATAGGTGTAGATGGAACACAAAACCTGGAAAAAAAGTTTACTATCCAGTAGTCTTTAGCTTATATAATCCACATGTAGTATATACGTTGCAAGGTAAAGAAGTGCCACCTGAAAATGAACAGTTGGTCATATCAAGGGATACAGGGTTCTGGAGGGATTTTGGATACGGTATGACTTGCCAATATAGGTAATTTTTTAGAATTAAGGATTGAAGTTCATTCTCAAATCTTTATAATTTTAGATCGGATTTCCTAAAAGTAAAAGGATTTGATGAAGATATCGTAGGATGGGGTGGAGAAGACGTCATGTTATACAGAAAATACGTGACAAGTAGCGTTAAAGTTATCAGAGCGACAGATCCAGGAATTTTCCATATATGGCATCCAAAGGTAAGCGATTAGAATGTTAATCATTAATTTAACAAACTTAATTGTCTTTAAAACGTCTTGACTGTACCCCTTTTACACGCTCGGAGAATCCAAGAACAAATATACACTCGACGCCCCATTGTTCCATCCAGTTGCTCTGCAGCTTTGCTGCAAATTGCCGTTCCCGAAACTTTACTTTATAAATGCGACTGTTCGGCACTTGATACAACTTTTGTCATCCTTTTCAAGTCACTTACGAAGTTTCGAATCGGAATTGTTTTAGTATTATAACTGGAAATACGAAGAATTGACGAATTCTCAATGATTGATTTTTTCCATACGATTTGAATAAAAGTGGAAATTCTGAAAGTAGACGAAACTTTAATCAATAATTAACTTGAAATTGTTTTACGAATAATTTAATAGGAATAAATAGAAGCGAAAAGTTAACTCCTGGAAATTGTATTCTAGATAATTCAATTACAGTCAATACTGAGATTAGTGTTATTTGTAAATCTCGAACAATTTCACAGTGGAAACGCAAACTTTCCGGATTGACTTGCTTTAATTGAGAAATCTCTGGATCGGTCATTACAAGCCAGAAACTATTGTGGGGTAGGAAGTTATTTCATTTATCCCTGCCTTTCGAAAAATTTGTCATCCGAATGTTTAGTGATTCCATTTCACCCTTCATACTGATTATACTGGATGTCTCTAATTTAGATACTAAAGTTTCGGTCATATTTATGAGACTGACAATTGAAGAAAATAACTTCTTTTGCTCGTTTTCACTTCACTTTTGAAAAAATCGCAAACATTTCTTAGAAATGCTTAAAATTCTTAATCAATTAATCGATGATTCAGATATTTTTAAGTGAATAATATTTGTCACAGTTACAAACTTCTTTGACGTTCTCCATTATGAGTTTGTAAAACTTTTAAAGCTGCACGATTTAGAGAAATTATTAGTCTTACAACTTGTTTCTCATTACTATAGTGATTGCTTCGGTCTCCGGGTATTTACGTCGAGCATTCAAATCTTCTTTTGAAAATTTCACCATTCGATATGAAAAAGTACATTTCCATTTTCTACTGTTTCGTTTTCAAGGATTATGTCTTCCAAATTTATTTGCTATATTTCAATTGGCTAATTCCATCATCAAATTCATTTTATGACTTTTTAACATTTTTTGCTTCTCTTTAGGTACCTTTTCTAACATAACTGCTTTAGATTTGTTCAAATTTGTTTCTTGTGCTTCAAATTTGCAATTTCTCGTCCATGTGGTCGTTAAATTCTTTAAATTGATCCATTATTAATTTCATAACTGTCTTGAATTCTTCCTAAAATCCATTCAAATCTACTGAAAATTCTTTGTTCGCTGATAATTTGAATGCACTGATCTGATTCACTGATCCAATGACCCATTGGCCTTACTTATTTGATGTTGAACCGATATTTTTTTAGACTTGACACTGAAAAATCTCTTATATTAAATGGAAAATTGTCCCTTTTTAAAGGAAGTAATCCAATTTTTGATAGAGCAATTTGAAGGACAGTCATTATAAAGATTGATATCCTCTCGTAGTTACATGATTTTAAGTAGTATCTTATTATTATCTCAATTTTTCCAATTGACTGTGTCAATTGAGCTCGAGTACAAAATGGCAATCGTTTAGTATTTGCTTTAGAATACCCCTAAGCATTCAGAATTTTTTTGTCCTCCCTACCAAACACACAAACCATATATAAACAGATTTAAGAAGGGGCTTCACCAATCGTCTAACCAACTTTATATGTATTTGACATGTGTTTACACGAAGAAGCACATAAACGACATCTTACCTGATTAGAAAAATCAATAAAATCCAGTTTCACCAACATAAAAATTTTAAATTCATACATATAAGTCAGGCGACTATTAATTATTTATGAAGGTTCTACATGTTAAGATGTTTTATAAATTATTGGTTTGTACGAATAATAAAATTATTTTTACGAAATACTTAGGAACACTTGTACTCTTTAAAGAAAGGTTTCGTAAAGAGAAACTTCTTCGCTCCTAATAGCATTTTTCGTAAATGTAGGAAAAAATATGTTTTCGGTTAAAACATTATTCAATTTCTCTATGTTACATTTTCTTTTCGAGGACGTAATTAAATTTCCTTAATTATTCCTTCCTCCCTAAAGAAAATTTAATTAAATCCTCGTGACACAAACACCGGCTTCTGGCCCTCTTAATTAGACCTCGAAAAACGAATAATAACGTTCCGTTATAGGTTTGTTCCGGTGGTCCGGGTGGTCAAAAATTGTCCTCAGATCAATACAGGGCGTGTATTAGATCGCGAGCCCTTAACGAAGCGTCCCACGCCCAACTAGGGTTCCTTGCTTTTCGAGATGACATTGCAGCTAACAACAGTCCCGTTAAATTCCCCGTACATCCATTGAAACCTATGAAAAGTACTAGGAACCGCAATCACAGTAAGTCGAGTGGAAAATGATAAAGTAGTGATACAATGGAATTGACTATAAGAGGGCAGGTTAGCAGTAAGTTAATTTTTTGGTTGTAAGATGTTACTCATCAGTTTGTGATAAACAAGGATCTTCATTGCAATTTGTGATTTTTAAATTTGTTATCTGTATATAGTTGAATTATTGTTCGATTTCCTAGAGGCTGTTGTTAATGAAATGTGTTCTATTTAGATGGCATACAGGGCTGTCCAAAAATATTGCATATAGTATAACATTTTTTTTAGCCTTAACATTTGAACTACGTTGCACCAAATGCAATAATTTGGACCGGTCGTGTTGTGAAACGTTTCGCCATTTTGAAAGCATATTTGAACTAATAGATAATTTCAAAAATAATTCAAAAGTATAACGAACAAAAAAATTGTTGTATCAAAAAAAGCCTGTTTTACAAAAGAAGGATTTATAAACAATTTTCGCTTTATCTCTTTTATATCTCGCTTTTGAATCATCCAGTTGTTTAGTAATTTTTATAGTTTATGAATACAAATTGTTTTTATGTTTAGTATGTTTGTAAGACTGTTAATACTATAAGCCACATTTACATACTTAAATAAGATAAACAAATAGAAAAGTGCTTTTCTAAGATACAAGTCATTGAACGATTATTTCGGATATGTGGCCAGGTTATAATAAATAAATATTTCTTAAATACAAAGGGTTTTTATTGTTTTTAGTTCCTGTTTTAAATAAATTCAATTTTATCGGGAGAATGTTTCAATCTAATCTAATCGTAAGTGATAAATTGGCTGAAGACATTTGTCACGCAACGAAGCAATTATTTGATGATATTCTGACTGATTTAATGTATTTTTGGTAGAAACTAGGATAAACGGAAACAATAAAACGAAATGTATGTGGTAAAGAAAGCTATTGTGGATTTCAATGTATAACTTTGAGCACATGTAATTGTGCGTAAAACTCTGGCAGCGTTGATTCTTGTATGACGTGCGAGATGGGCAATACCATGTCAAAAAATGATTTTTCCTTTATGTTCAGCTATGTATTTGGTGTAAAATTTACGAGGTTTGCATGATAAGTACTTGACATCGACAAGATAATATCTCGTTTTATCTTGGTTTAGAGGCAAGTGTGGAAGTACGAGTGTCTTCCATTCACTCGGCGATATGGCATTACTACTATTAAAATAACTATTTTACACAATCCCAGCCCTTTGGTAAGCCGGTAAATGCATTTTCTTCCCTATACAGGGTGATTTTTAACTGGACACTTTTTTTTACAGGTAATAGATCTCTAAAAATAAGCATCTTTGATCATTTACCATTTTTTTAAAAATATGTATCCAAAATAACGAAGATATAGAGTGTTAAAGTTTCAAGTTAAACTCTAAAATAACTAACTTAAGAAAAATTAAACTAAATTAATCTAACTTGAATGTATGTACTCACCATTCATTTCTACATATCATTCAGCACCATCTAACCATTGTTCCGTCACCGCGGGAAGTACATAGAACTTTTTGGTTGGTCTCTGAGTATTGTGACAGCTTCCCCTATGGATACAATCAATACTTCTCTTGGGTCTACCGATGTTTTTATGAGATTACAATGGAAAAGTAGTTGACAGGTCACTATTTGACAACACAGATACACAACCGCCTGACGAAAGTTGTTTGTGACATGTATCTCCCTTATACAGGATGTTATCGAAATGTCTGCGAATATTTAAACCAATAAATCTCGATTTCCTGAGTATGCGAAAATTTTTATTTCATAAAAATCACTTTAATGAGGCCGTAGCAACCTTTTGAGAATTGTGTGTAAAATCGTAATTACATCACTGTTGTGAAACCCACTAATTGAATCCATCATTTCAAAAAGGGGTCAACTTTCTTTTTTGGAAATTGAGTTTTTGGCGGTTTCAGGTTTTTTTAGGCTACTTATTAAAATTATTTTTTTCATTTTTCGGAATTTCAGGTAAGATAATTATATTCTTAAGAAAAAAAATTTTTGAAAGATTTTTTAGGAAAAATTAAATTGGTACAATGTTTTTTGTATCTCTTGAAAAATTCGTAAAACGGGAGTTGACCCCTTTTCGAAATGACCGATTCAATTAATATTGACTGTGAAATACTTATTTTTTTATCACATTGGCTACTGCCATAAATAGGAAGGAGCAGACACCTCTACCAAAATATTTTTATATGAATGCAACTTTATTGTGTTATTCTGAGATTTGTAACTCATGACTAAAAAACAAATAAAAGAAAATGAAAGGCAAAAAAAAATTAGTCACCAGAGATTCACGCGGTATAAATGGTCAATGCATTTGTGGATCACCGGTGACGCTCAGGGTAACCAACCTATTAATTTCTCCTTTTCGCCATATCGTTAGGTCCGAAAAGTCCCAATTTAAAACCATGGCAAAATCAAGGCCGGGTCAGTTAGTATTGCTATTAATTCATTATTTATTATTACTTACCTTATTTGTTGAGAAATTGTTATTTATTTATATTTAATTATGTCACTTGTCAATACTCCATTATTCCTGAAGGGTTCTGATTGGTACAAAATTGTTCCCGAAGATTGACACTCGGCGTTGTTCATTGTTTTGCACTAAAAGTAATTAAAATGGCCGGCTTTTCAAACGGGGAATTAACTGGCATCGGGATGTTATGCTTCGGTTCGTAAAAATGTGGATCAAGATCGTATCATTTTTGAAGAACGTTTTCAAAATCGCCGTGTACCAAGCAAACGTTCGTTACTATTTGTTGTGCGACATTTAAGAGACGCCAGTAGTTTTTCATGGCAAACTTATAGCAGACGCCGAAGTCCTTGATTGTTGAGAAGAGTTCATATTTGTATTGGAAATAACGGTAAGCATTTTGTACACTTTTTGTGACAAATATTGTTTATATTATGTGCCAAACCGATTTAAAATCATTTTATGAATTCATATTTAATATTCAATTTGAAAAATAGTTCGAGTATTGAAATCGATTTTCTAAAATACCTAATTCTCGGCAAATTTTCATTTTCAACTGGCTTTGAATCTTGAACTAAAGTGTAATAAATATTTTGGAACTTTTTGTCAATGTAACAACGTTGCATAAATATGTGATGCCAAATTACCTGATGATTAGAGAGAACATAGATTTACAATTAATGATAAGAAATTTAATACTAGAGGTATTGGTGATTTTGTTTACTGTTAAGTATCCGAAAAGAATAAATTTTCTTAAACTAATTTCTACCAAAAGAAATGAAGCANTCAGATCAATACAGGGCGTGTATTAGATCGCGAGCCCTTAACGAAGCGTCCCACGCCCAACTAGGGTTCCTTGCTTTTCGAGATGACATTGCAGCTAACAACAGTCCCGTTAAATTCCCCGTACATCCATTGAAACCTATGAAAAGTACTAGGAACCGCAATCACAGTAAGTCGAGTGGAAAATGATAAAGTAGTGATACAATGGAATTGACTATAAGAGGGCAGGTTAGCAGTAAGTTAATTTTTTTGGTTGTAAGATGTTACTCATCAGTTTGTGATAAACAAGGATCTTCATTGCAATTTGTGATTTTTTTAAATTTGTTATCTGTATATAGTTGAATTATTGTTCGATTTCCTAGAGGCTGTTGTTAATGAAATGTGTTCTATTTAGATGGCATACAGGGCTGTCCAAAAATATTGCATATAGTATAACATTTTTTTTAGCCTTAACATTTGAACTACGTTGCACCAAATGCAATAATTTGGACCGGTCGTGTTGTGAAACGTTTCGCCATTTTGAAAGCATATTTGAACTAATAGATAATTTCAAAAATAATTCAAAAGTATAACGAACAAAAAAATTGTTGTATCAAAAAAAGCCTGTTTTACAAAAGAAGGATTTATAAACAATTTTCGCTTTATCTCTTTTATATCTCGCTTTTGAATCATCCAGTTGTTTAGTAATTTTTATAGTTTATGAATACAAATTGTTTTTATGTTTAGTATGTTTGTAAGACTGTTAATACTATAAGCCACATTTACATACTTAAATAAGATAAACAAATAGAAAAGTGCTTTTCTAAGATACAAGTCATTGAACGATTATTTCGGATATGTGGCCAGGTTATAATAAATAAATATTTCTTAAATACAAAGGGTTTTTATTGTTTTTAGTTCCTGTTTTAAATAAATTCAATTTTATCGGGAGAATGTTTCAATCTAATCTAATCGTAAGTGATAAATTGGCTGAAGACATTTGTCACGCAACGAAGCAATTATTTGATGATATTCTGACTGATTTAATGTATTTTTGGTAGAAACTAGGATAAACGGAAACAATAAAACGAAATGTATGTGGTAAAGAAAGCTATTGTGGATTTCAATGTATAACTTTGAGCACATGTAATTGTGCGTAAAACTCTGGCAGCGTTGATTCTTGTATGACGTGCGAGATGGGCAATACCATGTCAAAAAATGATTTTTCCTTTATGTTCAGCTATGTATTTGGTGTAAAATTTACGAGGTTTGCATGATAAGTACTTGACATCGACAAGATAATATCTCGTTTTATCTTGGTTTAGAGGCAAGTGTGGAAGTACGAGTGTCTTCCATTCACTCGGCGATATGGCATTACTACTATTAAAATAACTATTTTACACAATCCCAGCCCTTTGGTAAGCCGGTAAATGCATTTTCTTCCCTATACAGGGTGATTTTTAACTGGACACTTTTTTTTACAGGTAATAGATCTCTAAAAATAAGCATCTTTGATCATTTACCATTTTTTTAAAAATATGTATCCAAAATAACGAAGATATAGAGTGTTAAAGTTTCAAGTTAAACTCTAAAATAACTAACTTAAGAAAAATTAAACTAAATTAATCTAACTTGAATGTATGTACTCACCATTCATTTCTACATATCATTCAGCACCATCTAACCATTGTTCCGTCACCGCGGGAAGTACATAGAACTTTTTGGTTGGTCTCTGAGTATTGTGACAGCTTCCCCTATGGATACAATCAATACTTCTCTTGGGTCTACCGATGTTTTTATGAGATTACAATGGAAAAGTAGTTGACAGGTCACTATTTGACAACACAGATACACAACCGCCTGACGAAAGTTGTTTGTGACATGTATCTCCCTTATACAGGATGTTATCGAAATGTCTGCGAATATTTAAACCAATAAATCTCGATTTCCTGAGTATGCGAAAATTTTTATTTCATAAAAATCACTTTAATGAGGCCGTAGCAACCTTTTGAGAATTGTGTGTAAAATCGTAATTACATCACTGTTGTGAAACCCACTAATTGAATCCATCATTTCAAAAAGGGGTCAACTTTCTTTTTTGGAAATTGAGTTTTTGGCGGTTTCAGGTTTTTTTAGGCTACTTATTAAAATTATTTTTTTCATTTTTCGGAATTTCAGGTAAGATAATTATATTCTTAAGAAAAAAAATTTTTGAAAGATTTTTTAGGAAAAATTAAATTGGTACAATGTTTTTTGTATCTCTTGAAAAATTCGTAAAACGGGAGTTGACCCCTTTTCGAAATGACCGATTCAATTAATATTGACTGTGAAATACTTATTTTTTTATCACATTGGCTACTGCCATAAATAGGAAGGAGCAGACACCTCTACCAAAATATTTTTATATGAATGCAACTTTATTGTGTTATTCTGAGATTTGTAACTCATGACTAAAAAACAAATAAAAGAAAATGAAAGGCAAAAAAAAATTAGTCACCAGAGATTCACGCGGTATAAATGGTCAATGCATTTGTGGATCACCGGTGACGCTCAGGGTAACCAACCTATTAATTTCTCCTTTTCGCCATATCGTTAGGTCCGAAAAGTCCCAATTTAAAACCATGGCAAAATCAAGGCCGGGTCAGTTAGTATTGCTATTAATTCATTATTTATTATTACTTACCTTATTTGTTGAGAAATTGTTATTTATTTATATTTAATTATGTCACTTGTCAATACTCCATTATTCCTGAAGGGTTCTGATTGGTACAAAATTGTTCCCGAAGATTGACACTCGGCGTTGTTCATTGTTTTGCACTAAAAGTAATTAAAATGGCCGGCTTTTCAAACGGGGAATTAACTGGCATCGGGATGTTATGCTTCGGTTCGTAAAAATGTGGATCAAGATCGTATCATTTTTGAAGAACGTTTTCAAAATCGCCGTGTACCAAGCAAACGTTCGTTACTATTTGTTGTGCGACATTTAAGAGACGCCAGTAGTTTTTCATGGCAAACTTATAGCAGACGCCGAAGTCCTTGATTGTTGAGAAGAGTTCATATTTGTATTGGAAATAACGGTAAGCATTTTGTACACTTTTTGTGACAAATATTGTTTATATTATGTGCCAAACCGATTTAAAATCATTTTATGAATTCATATTTAATATTCAATTTGAAAAATAGTTCGAGTATTGAAATCGATTTTCTAAAATACCTAATTCTCGGCAAATTTTCATTTTCAACTGGCTTTGAATCTTGAACTAAAGTGTAATAAATATTTTGGAACTTTTTGTCAATGTAACAACGTTGCATAAATATGTGATGCCAAATTACCTGATGATTAGAGAGAACATAGATTTACAATTAATGATAAGAAATTTAATACTAGAGGTATTGGTGATTTTGTTTACTGTTAAGTATCCGAAAAGAATAAATTTTCTTAAACTAATTTCTACCAAAAGAAATGAAGCACGAAACCTGTCTATAAGAAAACATACTAGAACGTTCAAAAAAAATCATAAATTTAATCTTATTATAACAGGAATAGTTTAAATACGTCAAAAGGTCAACTAACCCCTGTCAGTACTTCTAGTGTTAAAGTATAAAAAAAGAAAAACAGTGTCGCGTCAAGACTTCTCTTTCAAGGTTTGAAATTCAAAATAATAAAATAAACTCTTATTATTATTGTTATTATACATCTGTTTCGATTATACATCTTTTTCTTTTCTATAGTTTCTTGTAAAAAAAGTTTTTTTTCTAGATAAATCCCAGCTTTTTAAATACATTTCATAAAATTGTTGATGCAAACTTCAATCACATATCTTTTGTTCTTAATTTTTATCAAATTTAAAATAAATTTATGATTGGAGAAATTCACTTGAATCTACCCAAAAGTATGCCTCTGGGATGCAGGTAACATTTTAACTTACAATTAGTAGCAAAAAATATTCGATTCTAGCGGACCAGTTTAATTTTTTTCTTTATTCAACGGTACTAATTGACGACAAATACACTTGGCGATTGTAATATTTTCAATTTATATAGGGTTGTCTACTCTTACTTTAATCACCAATCATGCCTAATAAGTTAATGGTAAATAAAGCAAAATTTATGTTTGTCAGCCCTGACCATTACTTCTTTAAAACTTCTTATTACTAAATTTGTTTGCTCTCTAGTAATGGTACTAACTGGCTCATGAATGCCGAAACAAAGGCGCAAGAAAACTATTTTTTTACTACTTAACTATTTCCTATTTAATTATTTTTTCGATTTTTTTGAAAACTTAAGAAACACATTCTCATATGGTGAACATTCACCAGTTAAAATATTGACAGACATTTCCATTATGCCGTGTATAATCTTAAAAAAGAACTATCTCAAAAATCATCATGAATAAAAAAAGACATTAGATTAACAATAAATGTATCGAGCTAAAAGGAAAATATTAAGATTTTGACACACAAAATAGCATATTTCGTAGCGAGGGATGGAAATCTAACATTACAATAAAGGCTGGTTTTTACCTGAGCGAAACGATTTCAACTTGTCGTTTTGCTCTAATCGGTTTTTGAACAAAACGAATTTCTTCCATAGACGCTGATCTAGTTTGTAAAATGACACTTATGACAAATTGGGTCAGAAAAGAACCACTGTCAACCAGTTTCGTGGTTAAATTTTGAAAACTATTTTTTTCTAGTCATGACCACGTAGATCATTTCTAGAGTAACTGTAATTTTATCAATTAAATGTAAATGGCACGGTTTAATAGCCTGGTGTACGAGTAAAATTTACTGTTCGGACTACTAACTTGTTATACTCGCCGAATGTAAACAGTTCTTGTCGGGGCCATTGGATTTTGCATATGGATCAATAAGTACCAGTTGCTAGTTCAAGAGTTATATATAAACTAGGAATACGTAAACGAGGCTTTATTGTGTCCAAACTCCGGAATTATGGAAACTGTCGATAAAAGCGTGAGATGTAGAAAAGGTAGGCACTAATGTCATAAGCGACGTATTTCGCTATTTCTAGGAAAAACTAGTTATCCCAGCGATACACCCATATTAAAAGAAAAAATGAATTAAATTTAAAAGCCATTACAACAAATTAATGACGTGTGATGAAAAATCAAGTCATAAATATAGAAAGATTTAAAAACAATGCCCTAAAACTTAATAAATGGAGTTCAACTTTTATTCAAAACTAATTTATTGTACATTTACAATATTTCCTTTGCTGAATGTGTTCACTTTTTAATAAAATGGGCAGTGTCTTAAAAAATTCTAATAAATATAGTTAAATTACATCGTAAAACAATCCTTTACACATTATAACGATTTTAATTAACTTCTTCCAGTTGGAGGACTTACAGTGTCACCTTGCTCGTTATTAGGATTTTTCGGATTGTCTGTGGTAGTCGAGGAAGGCCTATCGTAAAGATAACTGGTATATCTGTATCCAGAGTCGTAACCATCATAAGCAGGGTATCTGGCACGTGAACCGCCCCCATAACTGTTGTATCCGGAATAGCCATTTCCTGAGCCTGCATAACTGGAAAAATAAGAAATTTTTTTATAACGATCACTTGGTCCCATCGATCACCCTTGAGGGTGAAGTAAAAGCAATTTAAACTTTTCGAAAATGTATCCTGAAAAGCCTAATAAATAGCCAATAATGGATGAAGTATAAGAGAGGATAAGGGATATCCATACGTTTTAACTGAATCCCAATTTCTCCAGGCTGAACTGCGAACGATTTCCAAAATGGAAAGTTTTTAATTTATTTTAGTTCGAAAGAATGGTTGTTAAACAAACTTTTAAAGTTCATTAGAATGTTATCCAGCTCACTATCGGGCGAAATGAACTTTTGCTTTTGAAAGATGTGTATTTTTCTGGCACCAAAAACATTTTCTGGAAATCTAAACTGTTTTATTCCAGAATGTAATAAGCAGAATATATTTAGTATTTATAGATAATCTGTTAATTAGAGCAAATGTAAATTAAATAACGCACGGAAGTTTTAATATGCATGATTTTTCTGAATTTAATATTTTTATAATCGAGATTTTTCTGGAGACATCTACCCTAGAAATATTATGATTACGTTTATTACGTTTATTTAAACAAGGTAGGCAATCCTTAAAAGATATTAAACGTTCTAGAAAACTAAATTTATGGCCATCTTATAATTTGACCCCTTACAAACCTTAATGACTAATCTCTAACCTACCGTGTTTCACTAAACATAATAATTTTTCCTAGGGTTCCTAAACCTCATGTCACATCAAAAACAATACCACGCAGATTGATCAGCCAAATGTTATTGACAGTTGAAGCAAGGGTTCATTTCTATTCTGAATTAAGAAATGAGTCAAAGCAATAACATATGAAAAGTAAGAGTGTTCAATAAACAGTATGTCTTCTACATACTGTTTATTGACATAATTTTCTTGCACTATCGTAATGCTCATTTTGCTAAAAGTACCTAGTTGACGTTTTTCAAATGTAGGGAGACAAACTGACAGGAAACTGACTTAAGCGACCTGAGTTGCCCTGATATAACATTGTGTTTCGATTCACCTTTAAAGGAAACTTTACGCATTAGATTTGTAGATGTCCAATAATAGGATGACTTGAAAACTAGGTTATTACGTTAGTGTGGTTTGATTGAGGGCTGGGGTTGGCGACTTTTTCTTATATTGTATTCTTTAGTATTTCTCCAAAGTTATCCATAATAATATTTCTTTTTCCGAGGAAACGTTGATCAAGTTGGCTCTGTTTTTTCCTTCTGTTTGGCACCATTGATCCTCCAAACACTTCATTTCCAATATCTTTCCTAAGTCATTTATCCAGTAAGTTCTTACAAGCTAACTTCTTCTTTATCAGTCTTCCGTACATAAGTATATTCGATCTTCCATATGACCTAATATTCTTTTGCGTCTTAGTTTGTGGACTGTTTTAAAAAATGTCATGGAATTTTATCAATGCTCTTAGATGTAGCATTAAAACTTCAGATTAAATTTAATCGAATCTATGCAGTTTCTGTAAAAATAACGTATCTAATTTTTCAAAGATTTCTACAATTTGCAAAATATTAAAAATAACATTGCAATTTATTAATCAGCACCGAAAAAAAATCTTTTCTCAACATTTCCACAAAATAATTGCGAAAATCACGCACGTAAAATCTGAAAAAATATTCGAGCTTTTGTGAATAATTGGAACGCAACATCCTGGCGGAAATGAATACAGATAGCGAGTTTCAGCCTGTCGCATTTTTATTTTTTTTTGCTTGGGCTTTATGAACTGAAACAAATATTGGAAAAAAGTCATTCGAAATAATAGCAGAATAATAGAGGCTCAATTATTAAACAAAAACACACGGCAAGAGCGAGTCTCATGCATTGCAATGAAGTTTTATAACGAAAAATCATTATTAATATGATTATTAGAGTTCGGTGCACGTGCTGCATGCTATCGAATCCCTAGTTTTAAATTAGAGAAGTAAAAACTTCCAGATACAGTTACACGGATTTTCGTATTGGAGAAGTTTCCCAAATGAAACGGAATTGACAAAACTATTGAGTGCTTTCTCTGAAAAAGTACAATAGACGAAACCCCTCGAGCCGAAAGAAAAGTTTAAAATTGCATCGAAACAGCAATTTTCTGTTTGAAGTTTAATATGAATTTTTGTAGAATAAGACGTCTAAGAGGACGAGTAATAAAAATTTCGTAAATTATAAATTTTACTATGCAGAACATGGCATTCTGGTATTCCTATTTAATGTTGTTTTCTAGTTTTCCTTTTTAAATTTTAGACGAGTTCAAGATACCCTGTATGATCAATTAGCAAAAATTATACATTTTTCTAAAGAGAATCTCATAGACATCTTTTAATTTTGCGTTAGGTATTTTTGGTTACAAAAATAGCTGTATATCCTTTGATCAGTGGTTCACTATCATCTTGTTATAGATTTTTTCATTTCTACGTTTAAGTGGTTTCTGGGTGAGTAGGTATTTATTTAAAGAATAGCTAATGAAACTCGTACGATTGTTCTTAAGACTTTTATGGTTGGCACTAGCGGCGCTCAAGTTCCTCATTTCTATCTTTCAGTATTTTGCTAGCAAATTCTGCTGATAAACAAAGTAATACTCAAAGAGTACGTTTTGACTAAAATACTACAACGCTTCTGGTAGCCATTAAATGCTTGATCTCTGGTTATCTGTAAATTCTCTGGATCCAATCTGGACAGTGTTTAACAAAGTTATTGTTCATACGAATCTCCACCGAAACGTCTCTGACAAGGTTCATCTCTGTGATAATCTATTGTTAGTTGACATGCGAATTTGTATCTGAACTACTCAACATTCTCAACAACATCGTTCAAGAGGGATCAATGTAAAACATCGATTAGACCATCAGTGTTCATTTAACAGCCTTCGAAATGTTAAAATATTAATATAATCTCGTTCCATCATTTTGTTCTATCATTTACTAGAATCGTTAATAAGTTGTAAAAGTCATAAAAAAAAATCATATATGTTTTTTAGGCTATTGCATTCGCATAACCCCGTGCTCATATGAAAATCGCAATTCACAAGGTAGTGATCGACACAGAGAAATGACCTCTAAATTAAATAAAAAATTTAGGAAGTACAGCTCCATGTTACCTGTATTTGAAGTTCTGTATGTGATTGATAGTAGTTTTATGAATTGTTACCTATATTTAGTTGCCATCCATGTCAAATGTTCCAAGTAACACTTGATATGAACAAAAACTCAATCTGTGAGCGTCATAAGAAACCGCAGCATTTATAGGACAATTAATCGTAAAGAATCGGTATAAAGGAAACAAAACGTGTTAAATAATCATAATAAGGGTTAGTTCTTGAAAGAAATTCTAAAATAACGTTTCTTATTTAGCAGTTGATACATGTGAAAGGCAAAGAGACTACTGAGCAAGACTCATTTCATTGGATATTGATTCCAGGAATGTGTAATTGTCTAGCTTTCTGAAATAGTAATTTTCAAGATTTGTGTATTTACTATTGTCAAGAATAGAAAGTTCACCAAGAATCAACATCCTTGGAAATTTCATTATGAAAAATGCCTTCTCATATTTCGTCTTTCATCGAGGACCGATTGTGTAGGTACATATAATAAATGCGACCTTTCGACCTATATTGCACAGGAAAGGGCAGATGTGATTGATTTTTCCGAGGTCAAGTGAGAAACCCGATGAATAGCAATGATGCAGTCTCCTCAAATATGTTAAACAATCTTACAAAAGACAAAAATCACTTGCAACGACTTAGAGTTGCTGCCAACAAGCAAGTGGAATACAAGTGGTATACCTAACGTTAATCTCAATAAGATCCATTTTCTAGTTGAAATATATAGTCTCAATAATTTTTCAGTTGGCGTTAACGTTTCGAGGCGAGCAAGTCGTAAAATTTTAATCCTCCTCGGCTCGCTATTACATTCCTGGCATTGTGCTTCAAATACCACCAGAACGAAGAGCAAAAACGACTTTATATGGTACCAAGACTGTTATATATTTTGTTGAAAATTTATCGTGCGATTTTAATGGTGCTACGAGACCTGATGGCTTTTTTATTACCTTCACATTTTAATAAAATGAAGTAAAAGCTGGAAAACAATGTTTTGAGAGCACGTTTCCCCCAGTATTCTCTAAACCCTGCTTAACACATAAGCACTCCTTATTGCTCTAAATTAGTTAAGAGCCGAAGCTCACATTTTAGGCCACATATTCGAGAAAAATTACATCATCGATTTTTAATTTACCGAAAACCATAAAAAAATGTCTGTTCTAACTTTCTGTTAAGTCAAATATATTAAGAAATTTGTGACGTATACTTCGATTTTTAAACAATTCCATGAAAATGACTCAAATGGTGTTAGTTCCGATAATCGACCAGATTAGATAAAATTGCAAGTAATCTCTTAATATGTTTGCTTATTTTTATAATACATACGATACCAAGCTGTAGATAACGATACCTGAAAGTAAAATGCACTCTAGATCCTTACATAAGCGTTATCCGCTGTGAATCTCACAAATAGCGCAACTTTGTCCCTATTTTTGAAAATTTGCACAAAAAACTTCTTCTATTTCTTAGTTCTAAGAGATATTCAATGTTTCTCTTTCAAAAAGATGCGGGTCCATAAAGGGTTTTTTCGGCCCTAAGGAATGTTGGTGGCACAGTACTTTTATTTTTATGTATAATTTGTATCATAGTGTAATTTATAATCTATTTCAATTAGTAGGTGTTGCGCCCTCTTATAAAAAAAAATTGATCAATTCTCTAAAAATGGGGGAATTTCGGCCAAAAATTCAAAATTGCAAGTCTTTGAGGCCTTGGGGAAGAAACAATTACTGGAACAATATAAATAATATTTACGAGAACTTAAACTACATTTGTTCTAAAATAATTAAATGCAAAAATTTCATACGCTCTGATGTTTTCCTCATTTTTAGAGCCAAAAAACCACCTTATGGACCCACATCCTTTGTACAAGCGTGACCAAAAATATTCTTTATGTACCGTTGTGACCTAATTTATTTCTATAAATATTTTTCTCCAAATGATTTTGAATGTGATCCGAATAATGACATAGAGGACTCTTTGGAGAATATGGTGTGAGAAGTATTATTTCTAATTCAAAACCGTTGTAATGTCACCTCTACTGTATCCAACCGAGCGTTATTCTGCAACTGATCTTGAAACCAAAGATATTACTTTTTCTTCTAGATCTGACCTAAAAAGCTCAAGTTGTTCACAAGTCCTTTAGTCTATGTCTGAAAGATTAAAGTTAACTGAACCCTTCATATCCCACCAAAGAGATAACAAAGCCTTATGTCAGGGAAGCTTGGTATTTCTTCATTCCCTTCCACTGCCTTTGGCGTTTGAAGTTTTTGTAAATTAGTTATTTCTTGTTATCAGTTTTTCAAAATGATTCATTTCTGTACTTTATGGAATATGACTATGGCATGATATTCTATATGTATAGTCTCCCCTTAGTTCAACAAACTTCGTACAAAGTATCCCAAGTTCGTTGTATTTATTTATTTAATTTTAATTCTTATTATTTCATATATGATTGGAAAAACTATATTTCTACAGTTAATATCCAAGTACTGCCCGGAAAAATCATTATATGATTTACCAGAAAGATTTCTCTGACAAAAAAGTACACAAGTTTTATTTAAATAAAAAATTATGAATTTCAAAATCTTTCTATGCATTTTAAAAAAAAAATTCAGAATTGATTGTTACATCTTAGATCCGTACAATAAACCAAAAAAAATCTTCCTCTATCCTCTTGTTTTCGGTTGGGACAAAGAACCGATTGTAAAAGGAATAGCGTATTTTCTGATGGAGTTCTTTTCAATTTTGGGTCAAAGCTGAATAACATACCAAATCCGACCTTTGTAAGTAAAGCCCCTCAAATGTTTGGGAATTAAACTGAATTCGGGACAACTTAAGCTTTTCGGTGCGGCAACTTCGGCCATTAGTTCAGCCGCTTAATCGGTTTTAGGGCTTCAATTAGCCCCAACCAAATCGGCCCATATCGAACTACTTTTCAATGCAACAGAATTAATTTCATATTTGAAAGTTTGCCTTAAAAAACTAAAAAAAATTGGCTAAAATTAAATGAAAATTTACTTGTTTTCATCGATTTTAGGATTGGCAGTTGTTGTTAACATTGCAATAACAAAGGGGTTTCTGGTATGGAAATTCTAAATATTGTCATTTCTCGGACTGTTTATCTTCCTTCGGGGTTTAAATTTGCTACATACTACTTTTGAAAATCGGTCCAGTTAGTTTACAATTTGCCAGATGTTTTCCAGGCGAATAAACTCTTATTAAGTTGTAATTGAGATTTGAACGCGCAAAGGAAAAAGTCTGGAAAATCCTTCGTGATGTGTATAATAGGATCCTATTGTTGGCATTATCCAGTAAATTATAAATAAGCCGAAAACGGTAATGGACATCGGACCCACAGGAGCGCCCACAGGTTGTATATCATAGGTTTAAAGCCGCCACTCGTTCTCCTTTTTTGGCCGGCGACCGGAGATTTTGTCTGACTATTTTCCTGGAATAATATTGTGATACATTACCGACTTTCGGTTTAAACTTTAATAAGATGATGCCGTTTCTCTGTGAATTTAAACATGTTTGCTTGGATGGGGGAGCACAAAAACAATTTTAAAGATTCCCTTACCTTCTATAAACTGGGAAAAGGTATCTGCGCCAAATCCAGATAAGGGTTATTTATTATCACTATTTTCCAATTTCGGAACGTGAAATAATAAACCAAAGAGGTTTAGTGATATTTATGACCACAGACATTTCAAAATTTTGAACTGACATTATTATATATGAAAATAGAGCTTTTGAAAGCAATTAAAAGTTTTATTACAGTATGGAGAATCAAAAACTTAGTATAATAAATGGACTTTTTTTTAAATTGCATGAACATGTTAATTTTCAATAAGTAAAGGTTATTAATACCTCTGACTGAAATCTCTTGGCGAAAATATTTTGTGTCTTTGTACAGGACGGAAAATATTTTCGACGTAAACTGTTTTTCTGATATACTTTGTTTCTTATTTTCAGCACTTTACTACTGCCGCTAAACCTAAACTTTAAATTCAATACTCAAAATACTACAGTCCCACTGTTTTTGGTTACTTTTGATAACTTCTAACTCCATTTTACCTGTTTATTTGTGTTTTGCGGTAATACTTCTTTTTATAGAAAATGTAAGCAAACAAAAAACTCTTATTGTTAGATAAGAAAATCTTACATTAGTTGAAAACATATATCAGTTCATCGATTCGGGAATACTAGCACGTTAAATGTCATGAGGTCACAGGGGAGCGACGCCGAGCTTTGTTCGTGGTGTCGTGCAGGCCAGCTCTAAATAATACGAGAGCTGCATGTTAAGGATCTGTGTTAAGGAAGGAACTACATTGAATTCCTGCTGAAATTTTTTTCAGATTGCGAGTTTTAGTATTCTTTCCATGCATCCTATCCAGACAATAAAACTGACTAACAATGTTTTTTTTGCTTAATTGCTTACAAACAAAAACTTATCCACTTTCAAGTGTTGTCAAAACAAGACTAATTGACAAATTTTTTTGGAATCTCGACTACCATGTTTCAGAAGATATTATCTCTTGACATACTACAGATTTGGTTTTAGTGGCGGCATGTGCCGTTAAACACAATTATTTATTATAAAACCCTCATATTTAAATTAGTGGCTTTTACACTCTGACAAATCCTCTGGGTTACTTATAAAATTACCGCGATATGTAATCTCTTAAGGTGTAATAATAATATAATTTTCACCTTAATAATTTATAATAAATTTAACTTGAAATATTGCTGTTACAAATAATGTAATTGATAAAATCCAATATGTACTTGTAATAGTCTGTCTAAAAAGTTTCTGCATTGCCGTTCTCCCTTTAATTATTTTTGTTAAATTTACCTATTATGATCAAATCTTGAAATGATTTAGAAAAATCTATTAAGGGCTGTAGCTCTCTTAAAATGCTACCACACCTTGCAAACGAATATATACAAATATATGTACAGGTACTGTTTGTTCGTAGTACTCAGGTAATATCACCTAACGACGTAGGTTCATTCATTAGGAATGGATACATTTGTAAAAACCTGTTTATTTGAATTTCATAGTTTTTTTTGTAGAACCACGTCTTAAATATGGAAAAATTCTTTCTGGACATTCCGTATATGAAAGACTGAAATATATAATTTCTCACAACCGTCTATCTGGAAAATTCTTGCTCAAAGCGTTATTTCTCGTAAAAAATTTATAGGCAACCATTCAAAATTAATCAACTTAAAAACTTCCATCGAAAATATCCATTTTAATTCGACTAACGAAGCGACCCGACAAGCAAAAAGGCAACTTTCTCACTCAAATATTAATAGCGCGAATATCAAAGTTTCAACTGGAACAGTGTTGATCTAAAAAGTATTGAAATGTCCTAAGAATTTTTCTATTAAAACTTTCTAAAGAAAAGTTGTTAACAGACGCTTCTCTCAATCTAATTAGCTAACATTCCGTCTCATAGAGTGAAGGTACACTTTTTTCATGGAAATAATTATTTTAGGTGAATGATAAACCGATTTTAATTAGCGCTGAAACACCAAAGTTGCTAAAAGAATCAGACAGATAAAATGCTATTCTAGCTAAAGAAGGCAAAAAGGGTGTTGTGCTATGAGCTTAGGACCCGTTATATACGACTTGTTGAGAGGCCCCCTGAGGTGTTCAGACACTTTCAGTTTATTTTTAATTTATAGGAGGAAACTTCGAGACACTAGCCAAGTCAGCATTATGGTTTTTATTCGAGGATTAAATTCACTGCAATTTTCTGGCATGAAAAAATTCCACTTACCGATCTCTATCCCCATAACTGTATCCTCTAGCATATCCTCCGTAAGAATCAGGTCTTCCTCCATAACTTGCCCTACTGGAATAGCCGCCCCTGTCATAGCCTCTGTTATAATAATCGTCGTAAGGATCATACCTAAGAAAAGCAGCATTTAAAAAGACGTAATAATTAGATACAGAAATTTATGTTTACCTATCCCTACTATAAGGATTATAATCCCTTTCTCTATAATCATAACCCCTATTATCATATCCTAGTCCTCTGTCGTAGTATCTTTCTCTAGGATCATATCTCTCATAATATCTATTTCGCTCTCTGTCTCTATAAAAGAACTTTAACATTATGATTATTGTGAAATTTGATATACAATTCACAAACCTATAACCATCTCTATCATCATCGTCATATCTGTCATAGTATTGCTCCCTATTATAACGATTATAAGGGTCATATCTAGCTCTCATATAAGTTGAATAGGGATCTCCAATATCATAAAACCTTTAATTCACATTTTAAATTAAATCTTAACTGAAATTGCCACTCACTTGTCCCGTCCTCGATCATATCCACCTCTATTATAACCACCATTTTCGCATGTAGTGCACCTTTTACCCAAAGAAGTTTCAGATTTAGTTTGATCTAACACTGATTGATCATCTGCTACTTTTAAAGCTCTATCAGTCCGGGGATCGTCTTTGTACGTACCATAATATTTACTGTCTCTTGCTTTACGTACAAAAGACTCGTCTGGTGGTTTTAAAACACCTTTTTTGGATTCTGGATCTACATTTCTCGGGACTCGCACTATTGCTACTAGATCCCCAGCTTGAGCGTTTGGCTTGAAAATTTCTGTTACTGTCAAGGAGTTTATAATTCCACAAAAGAATGTTATGAAAATAAAAGTCGTCTACAAATTTTTTAAATGCATTGTTAAGGTGGTTACAAAAGCAATTTGTCCGTACCTTTAAATATTTCATTTTTGTTGAGATCAAATGACTGCTTGCACTGTAAAACACACTATACACTAATTAGATGTCCATTGGTCCAGTCGGGCCGATGTTACAAAGGGAAATGACAAAATGCAAGAGTTCAAAATACCTGAGTATAAAAATGATGAAAACCAATTCAGGTCCGGTCATTCAGTTTATTGTTTAGAAATCATAAGCGTGTCTCCTCTTCGCGGGTCAGAATTCAGCCTTGACGAGTGAAACAGTGGGTAAAACATTATTAAGTCTGGCCAAAACATATTGCTAATTTGCATTACGAAATAGTTATTACGTTTTATCTAAAACGATCTAAATTAATCTTCGATAGTGTCTAGTAACAAGGTTTAAAAGTCAAAATGTTGGAAGTATCTGCTAGTCTAAGCATCTAAAGCAGAAGAAACTTTGAAGATTTCTTCATTTTCTCTTTACATTGTCGTTTTGTTTTTCGATTTTTGCCAAAATAAATCGAAAGTTATGAAACCTCCAAAACACATTATATTTTAACTCTTCTATCTTCTAAACATTCCGAAAATTTTGACATTTAAATTTTTGAAATATCATTTATATCTCAAAATATATGGCGGGTGTTGGGAAAAAGTGGTATAAGTCTAAATATTAAGTTTTGAGAAAAACGCAAAAAAAATCTCAGTTTTCACTATCATATCTTTTCTTCAAAATATTTACATCATGTTACACTTTAAATTATGTCGCAAACAACTTCATATAGACTTATATTAGTTCTCCTCATGAAAAGATCTCATGCTTTGAGAAAAAGTTATATATTTAACTCGTTTTTCATATTTTTAGACTTATACCACTTTTCCCCAACACCCGCCATATGTTCGAAAAAGAAATGATTGGCTATGAACAAGCTGTCTTTACAGATCTCTCATTATTCCTAAATTCTCGTTGAAAAATTACATCATATCCGATAAAACCGGAATCAAGAGAAAGGAAAAACTAAAAATCATGTTTTTTTCACACCAGAAAACTGTTCAGCAGGTTTATGTAATCGCTTGAAAATAGCACTGCATACCTTTAAGATATCCAGTACTCCAATCAGATAAATTAGTCTGCAATTGTTTCCTAGCTTCGCAGAGTGTTTCTATTCTACTCTGTCACTCATAAAACTAATTTTTGTATTGGATCTCATATTCAGTAGCAGAGCGAGCTTGTCTAACTTATCTATTTCCTTCAAAGTAGGGAGTCCACAGCACTGGATAATGAAATCAATTGGGTCGAGATGAGAGAAATGCTTCGAGCAGAAACCATAATCGAGATTCAGTTCTCGAACTATTTTGGTCACATATGTGCCACTTTTTGAAGCAAATCTTAAAGCAAAGCATTGAGATCAGTAATAAGCAGTAATCTTTCACCTATATTTTTTGAGTCACTGGTTCATCGTTGTCCCTTACGCTATCATTAAATAAATCTATCTCAGACCTATTATTTTTGGTCTATGCATTTTATACATGCACAACATGATTCCGGCCATCATTGACATGCATGAACATTGTCTGGTGACGCATAAACACTAATTAAATTATTTTTATATTGTTGTTGGGCTTAGTAGTGTTTAATTGACGAAAAGCTAAGATCTTGTCCGAAAAAATTTGATACGTGACTCTCTGTGCCTATGTGAAAATATGTTCAACGGTGGAACCAAACATTTTTTTCATGTAATTTTTTCGGTGATTGATGACTGACCACGACCGTTTCACGGTTGATCCGTATCGATTTCCTGACGTTTAACTAATTATAATTCGATTGGATAAATTAACCTATTTATCGCATCCCAATAATAAAATTTATATGCAAATGATTTCTGCTGTAATGAAATGATGGGATTAAGGGGTAATTAACCTCCATCATAAGAACAATTCCCAGTGTCAGATTAACAAATTATGTGGTGCATCCTGGCGAAGATTCAACTGCCACTACTGTCTAACTTTGGGGAAACGTCGTTTTCGACCTCCTATTCGCGTTACGAATAACTGATTAAAGTCAAGGGGTAGTTTAATCTTGTCAAAAACGGATTACGTTATCCGGTTATAAATCATGAACGTTTGTTTGTGACACCAATCACGACTCTCGAACTAAGAATATTCGAATTTCTGAACATCCCTTTGGGTCCTTGGATTCAGTTAATTAGTACGCATTTTGTTTCGTAAAATATTTAAACAACTTTATAGAAAATTATTCTACATTCATAATTTTAAATATTTAAGAAGTATTCGAGGTGTCTCGGAAAGTGTGAGTTATCTAAAAATTTGTAGACCTTTGACCGTTGACATAATTGAATTTTGTTGGAGAACGACCCATTTCACGGAAATTAGCCAAGAATATCTTTTTTTCTGAAATAACCAAGAAATCAAATAATCGAGATTATGGTTTTCAAATTTTGGGTTAAAAATAGTTAGATTCTCTATCAGTTTTCCGCAAATGTGCAAAAATATAAGGAACTGTCATTCTCTATGGATTTTGTATGGTACAACAATTAGTAATTTTAAATTCAGTAAATTTCATCGAGTACTTCATGAAAGCAGAAGTGGAGTTAATTTAAAAACAATATTTTCGAAATCAACTTTGAAGGACTATACATTTCTAAAAGGGTAAATTTTATGAAAACAGCTTATTTTTTTGAATATTTTTCATTTCTGAGATATTAACTGCATTTCCGGGAGACTCTGTGTAGAAAACTAGAATTCATGAAAATAAAATATTGATTAATTCGAAAGATTATAGGGTAATCTAAAATGTAATTAGAAATTCAAAGAATTTTGACGATTTATACAAGAAACATTTACATTTGCAAAATGATGTAAAGGGAAAGCATATTTCTGAATAGCAATTTTCTAATTTCGAAATTAATTTCTTGAAAGATTGATATATTTTTTATATTTTTGTATTAGTTATATCACTAAATCTTTAACAACCAAATTTTCCAATTTGTTTATTATTTTATTTCTGACACCTTGCAATAATTTTCGTTCTCAAAGGACCCTCCATAAATAACCTTTTTCTGATTCAAATCATAAAATATGCAAAAAAGAAAGGCAAATTATAGGTAGTTAATTAAGTTAGATGGAGGATAGTTGGACTACGCGAGGCTGCATTTTTTTCCGGGACGTCCCTGGTAGAGTAAACCGAAGTATAAACACACTGGTGAGTTATTATCAGGCATGGCTTAAAGTGTATGTGTTATCGTTTGACATCTTAACAGAGTGCAAGTGTCACCCAAATTTTTCGGTTTAAGAAATCGATTCTTCACCACCAGAACAATTGTAAATCAGTGATGTTCAGAACAATACTGGGTTATTGGAATTCGAGGTATTTATTGGTGTATAGGAAATTTCTCTCATTAGGCACTTCCATCAATACCGAAAGGATCGAAGTAATCAACATTCAGTAGTGTAGAAAATAACTGGTATGGAATCAGAAATGAAAGAGTTGAACGCAACTGTCTTTAGCGATGACTTCCGATTCCATATGATAATATATAATCATGTCGACAGGGAAATAACAAGGATTGTTAACTTTGATTTTTTTCTATTTTTTCATAATATTCTTGAAAGTGTTCTTCTTTATTTAAGTCTTTTGTGATCAATATGTTTTCAACAAAACACGTTGTCCTACTATGGTCCAAAGTATTTTGTTGTCAAAGCTACATATATTATCTTCTTAAGCATGTCACTCATTGCTGTTCTTCATGTGATGTATCGGTCGGTTATTCTATTATTCCCTTATGTATGATTTGTTGCGGTACAGTCTCGAATTAGTAGAAAATTATTATATCTTAGTACACTCCAAGATGCAACTTTTCAATAGAATAGTACGTCTGGCAACATAGCTTGTATCATTCATCAGGCATCTGGTCTGCCACAGATGTTTAATTGTATACCATTAGGAGGTTGCAATATGTACAGTTCCTTGCTCAAGTTTTGAAAACGCTTTAACTTAAGATAGGGCATCTAAAAATTAAGTAATTTAATTTAGTTTAAGTCCAGATCCGTTTTTCTTCTTTCGATGCATCTATCTAATGATCGAAGAATTATTCTTGCGAGTCATTATTACTTAAACACTATGTACATTTCAAAATTCTCAGACAGAAAAATGAAGTGAATTATACCAATGAAACTAGAAAAAAATGGATTTAATGGATCCATAGTCAGCCACGATTACCATTAACATATTCTATCTTGAAAATCAAGGTCGCCATGAAAATTTAGTTAGCGCCATCGAATTCTTTGTAAAAACATCTACCAAGAATAATTTGTTTTATTCCTTTAACTTTAATTAATTTTGAGACATATTTAAATTAAAGATTTATGTGATTTTCAATTTTTCCAGCATAGTTACACCAAATGTGATGTTTCTCAAATTTAAAAATTATGCCTAATTTTAGTCATTTAACTAATCATCTATCCTAAAACAAAAAAATAAATATGTACTCATAGATAGATTATACAGGGTAACCCAAACTCAATTTACAAAATTTTTCCAGCGTGTTATATGTACGTTATGAATTGAAAAATGCTTTCTAAGGTAATCCGTAAAGATGCCTAAAAAAACAAACCGGGAGGTATTGTTACTTGAAATTGTTGTGAGTTTTTCACAAAAAATGTATCTTTTCAAGTTTAGTTAGTATGCTACATTTCGTACGCTTATATCGCTATGTTTTGAAAATATTTAGAATAATACACCTTTATACACTATCTTAGAAAAAACTTTTCGACTCATGTTCTAATACATTTTTTGTTCTATTTTTGAACGTACAACATGGTGGTAAAATTTTGCAGATTAATGTTGTTTGAGCCACCTTGTAGATGTGTGTGAATTGAATTCGACACAAGTTTTATGAAACATCTAATTGTGGCAACTTTTGTTTAATAATAATAATTAACGCCTAAGTGTTTCTGCTAATAAATAAATGAGGAACTCTCTAACACAAAACAAATAAATTTTAAATGTAGAAATTTACGCATACATATTAATCTCATATTATTACTAAAACAAACCATTTTTCATTTCAAAACTAAGAAATTAAGCATAATTAATCTGTCAGGAAAAACCTTGATTGAATCTTTTATGAATATGTATTTATAAATTCTCAGCCAATTTCAAAGTTCCTGAATGATCCTTCTTGTATTGCTTGTCTGTCAACCATCGTTAATGTGTGCATCCAGATTACATCCAGAGGTAAACATCGCTGCAAGTGCGCCTAACTGATATAAAGTTGCTACTCACTTTCGTAAGCTGAACATGTTAATTAGCTGACGTTACGTCGATCCATTTATACGTAATTAACTGTTCATCTTCAAGTTGGCTTCAGGGATGAGTTTTTAAACTTTCAATGGATAAACTAGCGTTAGGAGTTGATTAATGACTTGTTTTCGACATTTATACCAATTTAGAGGATAAGTTTGAATTAATAACTATTTCGTTATTAGTTTTGATCTATGAAAACGCTTAAAAGAGTCTGATAAATAGCTTAGTTTTCTGTATAATTTTCTCACGTTTAATGACATTTTATTTAACCCTTCCCACTTATCATTAAAAACCGTGAAAACCTAAAAGCTTTAAACGATTTAAACGAGTTAAGTAGTCAATTTTATGTTGCAAAACCGTCAAGGATCGACAGTTTTATTATAAAAAACAAAAGGCTTGTTTTCGTACTTAAAATTAATCGTTTTCAATAAACAAAGTGGTTAAAACACACTCTTTATTTACATCGCGATGAAACTATGAGAGTCGTTACTCCTATTGAAGAAGGTCGTTTTTAACAATATGTAATTAATACTCTGAGAGTATTTCAGTTATCTATTAGCAGAATAGTGTAGCCTGTAAATTCTATGATAGCACTTGAACAAACACAACAAAGAATCATAAATGAAGCAGATAACCGATACTTGTGGCTCAAGGCTTTTAGAACTCGACACTGCAGTACAAGAATACGGCAATCGTATATTTATTAATCGAAAAAGATGAATATTTCAATCTAAACTTTTAAATACCATACTGGTGCTACAAGTTCTGTAATTGCATTTTTGCTCATTTAAAAACTTTAGAAGTTAATGGCTGGAAGTACATTATGTTTTTGGATGACTCCAAATTTTCTTTATATGAGTCACATAATGGTAGGTATACCTTCCTATATACAACCAGTATAATGGCAGTGAAATTCCTAGATGGTAGCTACGTAACAGTATGGAATCAAGAATGCACCAGTGACGCATATTTATTATTATTGCTTATGAGATAATTTGAGTTTATACAGGTTAAAGCATATCCTCCATTAACTAGTATAATCCAAACGTACTTCAAGAGGCCGATGTCAATGTTTTGGATTGGCCAGCAAAGAGGTATGATCTTAAACCGATTAAACAAGTCTGAAGTTAAGTTAAGTAAAGTTTCAATGGACATTGCAGCAAAGAGAAAGGTCGTTTGCCAACCTATATCAGTTGAAAGTTGCCTTAATTGAAGATTGCAACCGCATGACCCAAAATTATGTAAGCAGCCTAATTGCAAACACGTCAAGTTATATTTAGGCAGTAATTGAAATTAAGGGAAAACACATGCGTTACTAAATTCGCTCAAAAAGATCAATAATTGTAATTAAGATAAAAATATGGTCAAGTTAAATTTTTGAACTTCAATTAAGAGTTTTGTAAAGATGAATTTATGTTGTAGCTGTATGAAACGATAATAGCGTTGATAAGAGAAAATGATTAAATATTTTTGAATAAAAATCCATGATAAACGTAGCTCAACCGTTATGTTCACCTCACCTAGGCTTAGGTCACCAAACAACATCAATTTCTTCGCTAATCTCGATACGCCCCGGTCCTTAAAGTCAATCGTCATCCCCAAGTTATCACTCTAATATTCTGACTTCGATTACCTGCATTATTCTATTGATCAGAGATCCTTTATCGTGGAGACCTGCTGCAGATAGGTTCTTTCTGGGATTTTTACGTTCAGAGGAAAAGTCCGCGCACCACGGTTAACAAGATGTTTCTGTCGTTCCGAACTATTTCTCTGTTATAGGATTCCAAGGCTTTCAAACTTTCGTAGAAAGAAAAATTGTTCCCACATCTTCCGATGGCGTCTTTAGTTCTTTTTGGATTAACTCACTGAACTCCCTTGTGATACTTTTAAAGATTTTCGCCGACAGGTTCCGGTTTAGGAACGGCATTTACTTTTGCTTGACCAATATTATCGCATCTTACTCTCTTACCTTTATAAACGACAAAATCAAGTTAATTTTGTACATTAAACATTCTGGGTTTGTTGTGAAGCGGAGGTTTTGCATTTGTATCCGACGGTCCACTCGATAACCTATTCGATATGATCATACGTACAAGCTTTAAATCTTACTCATTTAAAGTTTGAGAATAGATTGAGGGCATTACGATCCGATGACTCTAATTATCCCAGATCGTTTCGTAGTATAAAGAGTTTTATGTAAAACCAGTTATATGTACAACAGATAAAAGTCCAACATGAAATGAAGTATTTTTTTGAAGGTAGGTATGCAATACGTAATTTATTTTGCGAAAAAACCAAGGAGAAAGTATTAAAACCGCTCAAGAACAAGAACAAACACTTCCAAAATCTTATTTGCTTCAGATCACAAACGGTAAGGATTTGAATCAAATTAAGCCACAATAAAAATAGTATATTGCACTTAATTTAACATTTATGTTGCATACCTTATATAACTGTAAAAAAACAACCCTGTATATTAAGTACATTTAAATATTGGTTTCAGTGATTTATGTCAAAAACTTAATAACGAATACGATCCTATTATCACCAGTCACAATCGCTTTCGCACAGAAAATTACAGTTTACGGTTCGAATGGTTAATTTCCTGTCTTTCAAATCGCCTTGCCACCCATCAAAATTTTATTGGCGAGTGTGAAAATTGCCGGTGACACGATGCATATGGCCTTCAATTCGTATTGTTGTTTTTCGGCAATTTGTCATTACTCTTGTACAAAACGAGCCTCTAATTATTCGTTTTTGCGAAAGAAATAATAAACGTCTTTTGATTGCGTAAACCTCGTTTAGCTCGATGGCAGGATGATTGCGAAATTTGACAAGGATAATTTCTTCTTCTTCTTGACAATGAAGGTTGTTGGTTAGTTTTTAAAGAAAGCTCTTAATATCATCGAGTATACATACATATATTCCGTATAACACAACCAACCCCCGGTGCATTTTCGGGGCACGTTTTTCACACACAAAAAACCAACTTGTTATGCACCGTATGGCATTAACAGGTACAAGCACAGTGGGACAAATAACACATTTTCAAAAACTGGAAAATTATTTATTAAAAGTTAAAAGATACAATTTTGTAACTATTTTTAATATTGCAACTGTAAATTTTTACAAAAATAATTCTAAATTTAATAAAATAATGCTTCAAGCAACAACCTTCATTTCTTAAGCTGTTCAAATTCACGATAGATTTAAAGAAAATTTGCTGAAATTATCCATTTTATTTGTACAATTTGTCCCACTGTAAACCAAACTAATAACCTCAAACAATCCTTATTAAAATTCAAGTAGAGTTTCCCCATAGATCAGACACAGGTTGTTCCAACACAAAGCCATTTATAAAATGAAAAAAAATTATTGTAAAGTAAACGGTTTTGTAAGTTCGACTTTTTGATGTTTCGCACCGCATTGGTTAAATCCGGCAAGCTCAAATTATAATTAATATCAACTTCCAAAGCAGACGTTTAAAACTTTCCCGCAGCTAAAACGCTTGACAATTTATTCGAAGAGAGACTGGAAGTTTCTCTTGAGAAGGACCAAAGTTTATATATATTCCAGACGTCGACAGTTGGCATAACAACTGGAAGAACATTTGCCTACAGTGCACCTGTAGATGATGTGTGAAATATTGGCTGAAGTATTTTAAGTTATCTGAAACGTTTTCCAAGTTACTCAAACCTATTATACTTTGGCAAGATCAATACATAATGCTATTTCCTCCTGATTAACAGGTTAAAGGAACTATTACCATTTTAATAAATAAATTCTTAATCATTCTGCTTAGGTTTTAAAATATGGTACAGATATTCAAGATATTTTGACAAGAACTCAGTACTAGCCAAGGCACCAATTATGCAAAATATAATGAAGAATAACTTAGACCCAGTTAGATTTTGGAAAATTAAAGTCCTCTTTTTAATTTAATATTATCCAGCGTGCCTGAAGAGGAAACTGTTCAATTGATGCATCCTTCTTATGTTTTCATATTGCCAGAAACACCAACATTAACAAAAAGAGACTTGAAAAGAATACAGATGATGCAATATAAAAGGGAAAGATAAATGTTGGGAAAGATAAATCTTCAAGAGACAAAATTCCTACTATAAAGTGCAACACAAAGGTAAGGGATGTCGTCTAGAATCCTCTACACTTGAAATAGATCATGGCGCGTGATGTCTCATGATGATAGATGAACAAAAAAGATAGTCCCTATAGTGCTTCACTTAACCACTGGAATAATGAATTAACTTACGGAAAACTAAATACCGGGGGGTTGTAACATAAAACAACAAGTTACAAGTTTACAGGTCATTTTATTTACAAGTTGTAAAATTTATGTATACAAGCGTGTCCTGAAGCTACAACTGTACGCTTGTCTTACAAGCGTACACTGAAATTGCAGCGATTCACTGTAACTTTTCAGTGAATCGTTGAAAATTTACAGATGCCCGTAGTTGTAAAATTGTAAACTTGGAACTTGTTATTTTATGAAACAGCGTCCAGTTGTTCTAGCAAATAAAGATCCACCACTATACAGGGTGTATTTAATTCATGCGAAGACTTGACGGTATGATAGTTCAGATTTTTTTGTGGGAAAAAAGTTTTTATAAACATACAGTGTGGCTCATTTGAAACCAGGCCACCCCTGTAAAATCTTTTAAAAACACATTATTTCCAAGATATGGAGTTTTTATTATTTTTCTTTAAATATATTTTTTATATTATATGTGATATTATATATGTATTATATTATATCTGCTGCAATCCAATCTTCGTCTAACCAGTCAATAGAATTGAGGATCTACACAGTAACGAGCCTAACCACGACTCTGTGAAAGACATGATGCCAAAAATCATCCCCTATACGGATCTTTCAGGTCATGGCCTTAGAACGAGAGTCCTCAACTAGGTCCTTAAATTTACAAATACGACCAATGGTTTTAAAGACGTATTAACAAACAATAATAATGTCATACCTTGAGATTGCAGGGGAAAATTCATAAATTTTCACGTTAATCATATATCAATACAAAAGATGAATTATTTTAAATGAAATAAAAGAGTAGATGAATTCAATAATTAATAGAAAAAATCAAAGATCAAAATCCTTAACTCCAGTAGTTAAACTATCAGCTACGAGAAGCAAAAATGTCTAAAATCAAAAACAACGTTGACCTGCGTATCAATCTAACCTAACTTAACATCATACATTGGCAATTGACAAGAGCTAATAAAGGCTTAATTTTTTTTTAACAATAAGAAGTTCAAATCAAAATCTAAACTAGTGAACTATCAATACATAAAAAATAATCAGTACACAGTTATTAATTCCAACAATATAACTTAAATCAAACTAATGGATCTTCAACAACTGATCCTAACTTGCTCTAATTACTCTTGTCTTATCACCTGTATACAAATAATGGTATTGCGAAAATCCTCTAATTGAAATAGAACAGATTCTAAAGGTTGTACAATTATAATAAATAAAGTCAAAATTGAAATGTAACAATCCCCCCTTCCAACTGTAGCAAATTTTCCTGTGAAAATTTACGAAAGAATAGTTAAAGCGCCCAATCATCATGTGATGAATCTTAACGAATCCATTAGGTCATTACATGAGATGCTGGTCCAAATGTTTGACACAAAGTTTACCAACCTCAACCGGTGTCCAACTAAAAAGATTAAAATAAACAAAAGAAAGTTACTAAATGTATCAAAAGAATTGGGAGATTGAAATCCAGGATAAAACCTTATAAGATAAGGGTCACATGACAAACGTCAAATTAAACCAAGAGCAAGATTCAAGTCAAATCGGACAAATTCAAAAGAAATTAAATAAAGAATTATTGAAGCATAATTAAAAGTTTGAGAAAACAGAAGACACACACGGAACAAAATAAAATGCTTTTATTGATACAATTTCAATCGATAATCTTGATCCCACAATGCAATGCACCCACTGCCAGGAAGAATGAGGTTAAGAAATCAAAATGATAAGAATAGTTGGGTACCCAAAAAGCTGACGTTCCTTAACATCGGTTTTCAAAAACGTTGTAAGATACGGACAGAAATTGGGACACGCTATGAAGGGATAAATGCAAATTTTTGAAATACACACATTTCCCCTTGCTCCATGATAGGGCGGCCATTCAATGTGTTATTTTTAATGGAAAAAATGATTCGCCGTGGAATTTTTGTAATAGAAATATATCTTTTTAATCCTTAATTGCTAGTAAAAAAGGCCTCTTACGATTAGCATTTGTCGTTCAAGTAACCATTTTCAAGATAAAAAATAATTTTTAATTCCCGCACCTTCTAAAATACACCTTTATCTTAAAAACTCCCACTTTGGTAACAAGATGAAGACAGATCTTTTTTACTAACAATTGATGGAATATATAAAAAAAAATTAATGGCGTATTTTTTTCATTAAAAATATGTCATTGCACAACTACACAGACGCCATTGGTGTATGTGGAAATGTTCTGTCTACTCCAGAAAATCCGCGCATTTATCTTGTCATAGTGCGGCCCCAATTTTGTATTTATATCTGAAAATGTTTTTGAACCCTTTAAAAAATTAACAAATTAAACACCCGGTATCTTAGACACAAACTGTTTTTGGACTTATGTTTATATAAACTTTTTTTTAACAAAAAACTTCAATATTCATCCATTAAAATCTTTCGCATTTATTTGGAAAAAAACTCTGTATACACATTAGAATTGTATTTTTGTGAAAGAACAAGACCAGAAAGAAAAATACCGCCCCTATGTAAAATAACAGAGTTATTAAAGTAAAGTACGACAAAAGTAATAAAGAACATACTCTAAAAAAAGGTCGCTCTAAAGTTGAGGGTAAAAAAAAACATTCCGCAACTGTTGCGAATCCTAGTAATCTTAGGGTCTCTGGAGCTAGTAAAGAGGTTTGTCAACTACAAAAATTTGAATGTCTCTTCATTACTTCAGAGGATCTTTGTAAGAGTCTTTACAAAGAAAGGATATGATTGAAACATTATGTCATAACATAAATAAATATAATCTCAATATTGTGTTAATGTTGTAGCATAAATATTTAAGCAGAGATAACAGTTGTTATTACACAAGTTTCAAACTCTAAAGGAATATTACCTACGTATTTCATTAGGTATTAGCGCGTTTATGCAGCTTGAAGGAATCGCGTTCATTAAATTTTCGTATTGTAAATTACAGAACAGGGTGCTCATACGAAAATTAAAACAAATGTTCCGTCAGTATGCATCTCTTAAATGAACATTAAACTTGTCTACGTCTAATTGTTAAATTTTCGAGCTTTGAATAGTTGCCTACACTGCAATACAATTGCAACTTTATTCATATAAAGTTTACATGCTGATATGAAATTTAATGCGGGCGAACAGGTATACTTGTTTGGGAAACTATTCATGAGGATTCAGATTGCCAAAAATAGATGGAAATTGTCTATGATATTCAAATTCTTAGGGAATATTGAAACGAGATAAATCTTTATCGAGGAAAAAGGGTTAAACTTGTCATAAAAGAAAATTTACATCACCTGGAAAACTGTTAATCTGATGGTGAGAAATGGGTGTAGTACGGCTTCGATCCAGAACTTTTTCTAAAACTTCTAAAACCGTTCAATCACGTAAAACTTTTTCCAGTATTGGAATTCCCTCTACGACAAGTAATTTTCTGAAACCAACTGCACAATAATTGATACTCTCTCTCTCTCTCTATAAATTTCGTACAAGTTCGGGATTTATTGAAATTCTGCACACATTCCCTTTTGGGCTTTGGACACCATTTGGTGTACAATCGGATCTAATATGTTGTTAAATATTTTACTCGCGTATCTATTGCTCATGTCATGGAATATTCTCCGGAAAAATTGTGCGTAAATATTCGTTTGAGTAAATTTAGGTCTATTTTTCTCCTAATAATTGGCCAAATAGACAGAGAATTGATAAATATTCTGATCACTATTG